>PVJO010019193.1:0-34915 GCA_004026905.1 Hystrix cristata | reverse complement strand
ACCTCTCCCTACGAAAGCCCAAAGGGTTTCTCCTTCTAAACTTGGACTTCTTCACCTAGTCCTCGGGGCTTTCATTAGATCTTAGATCTATAAGAAAAATGTGTATATCCCTTCCCGTGTATAAAATCCAGTGCTATAGTACTACCTCATACAATGGCTATAAGAGGTACAGAACAACGTATTTAAAATTTTTAATATAGTAACTGCCACAGAATAATGCCCATTAAAAGTTTATTAGTCCAGGAGGCTGAAGTAAGAGGATTCCAAGTTCGAGGTCAGCCCAGGCAACTTTGAGAGACCCTATCTCAAAATAAAAAAATAAAAAGGCCTGGAGACATAGCTCAGTGGTAAAGCACTTGCCTAGCACTCATGAGGTCCTGAGGTCAGACCCTAGTGCCAGAGAGAGAGAGAGAGAGACAGAGAGAGAGAGTGATCATTACTTGTTCTTTTACTGTTTTAAAAGGAAATAGTTTTTATGTATGAAGCTTTCATATTAATATTATAGATGAGCTTCAGCTTTGTCTTATTTCCATTTTTCTATAGTTTTGTGAAAATATCTGACATCTGATTTGCAGAGTGATTTTCATGGTAGTTACCCAGAGGGGCAGAAAGAAAAGTCATTTCAACTTCAAAAATTGTTCCAAGAAAGCAAAAGATTAAGAACCATTTTATCTCACTGATTCTTATTTCATTTATTTTTGTTTATCATCTATCCCATTTACTTCTCCTGTTGTCTCCACTAGCTGAAAGGCAGCATGGGAATGAATATCGTCAGCTGTATCTTTTCCATCATCGGAGTGATTCTGCTGCTGGTGGATCTGTGCATCAATGTCCAGCCTCAGCAAGTCTACTGGGCTTTGGTGAGTGTCCCGTGATCTGCCAACGCCTGCTTTCTCCTCAGCCACACAGAGTGAGTCTGTTTTTAGCTCCTACCACTGTGCAGCAATCCAGCGGGACATCTCTTTTTCTGTTCCATCCCTGCTCCCAGAAATGTGTTGCCGGAGAGTTACCCCTGTAGGTGGCTTAGGGCAGACCGACCTTCCTTACTGCTCCCACCTGCAGTGAACCACATCGGCAACATCAACAACGGGGGAAGGCTGGGACAGGCCGCCAGGACTCCTGAAAAATGCCCCCAAATTATTTCTGCAACAACTTGAAATTCATTATCAATAAGACACTGAGGTTATGGAGTGGCTAAAAAGCCACTTGTTTTAGAGCAAGAACTGGGTGAGAGGAATGGTGGTGATGAAGACATTCAGTTTTACTAGAGACACGCAGAGTGAAGGAAAGCAAAGCAGAGCGTGTCGCTCTGCGTGTGCTCGGCGCAGAGTTGTCCTGCTGTGATCACTGTTTCGGCCAAGCGAGGACTCTGACCCTGGAGGAAAGACGAGGCCTGAGGGCCAGAACGCCTGCATGTGAGGGACGTGGGGGGGACGCATTCTAAGCCAAGGCCAGTCACCTTGCCTTGGCGGCCATGCCAAGGCCTTCGGTCTTCCTTCCAAGAGCCCAGCAAAGCCCAGGAGGAGAAAGCGAGACACCAGAAGGAGCCAGGCTCGCTCTTCTACAACCACCTGCTCTTGCGGGCACAAACCCCACACAGGAGACCAGTACTAACCCCTTCACAGGTGCTCATGACCCGCAGCCTCTCACTAGCTCCCCCGTAAGGGTCCCCCACCTCCCAATATTCACCCAATATTTACACCTACCATGGAAGCCCAGACTAAGCTCCTGGCACACCAGCCTTAGGGGGACAACCTATGTCCCAACCAGAACAGAAAACCTCTCGGTAAACAAGGTGCAATTCTGCAAGAATATAAAATTCATTTTTTATCATGTCAAATGAAAAGAACAAAATGTACCCAAAAGTGAGTGTCTAAGGTGGCACCCACATAAAGAAGCACAGCTCCTGGCCCCAGCTCTGGTCCCCCCAGAAACCAGTTGGAGGAAAGAAGGAAGCTTCACTAATGCTCCCCCTTCTGGAGCTCAGAAGACTGAGGAAGAATACGGCAAGCGTTCTAGGGGCAAAGCCCTTGCACAGCATCCTGGTCCCCAAGAGAAGGAGCAGGTCATGAAAGCTAAGTGTACAGAGCAGCTTGCTGATGTGGAGCAGAAATGACAGGAACAGACAACACGTCTGGTATTGGTACGTCAAGTACCAGGCACTTGGCGGACGCTCAGAAGAAAGGCAGGCAGGTAGGTGGACAGATAGGTAGATAGGTAGATGGACAGATAGGTAGGCAGGTAGATGGACAGACAGGTAGGTAGGCAGATGGACAGATAGGTAGGTAGATAGATGGACAGATAGGTAAGTAGGTAGATGGACAGATAGATAGGTAGGTAGGTGGACAGATAGGTAAGTAGGTAGATACAGAGATGGATAGATCAATGTATTTAAATCTCACCCTGTTACATATAAGGTATAAACAATTCTTTAAAATTTTAGGTAGAAAAGTCAAATTACCTGTAAGCTGGGGGGAAAAATCAGTTTGTCTCAGTCTTCAACACAGCAACATTAAATGAGGGACGATAATGAGGCAATATTTTTAAATGTTTTGAAAAAAGAAACCTTGACCCAAGAATACCACAACCAATCAAATTCATGTGCAAGTTAAAAAGGTAACAAGAAGATAGTCTCTGTAAAACAAGACAACTTACGGTCACCCCACTAGCCAAAATTTAAGGACAGTATTCAGTATTTATTTCTAATTTCAGGTTTCTGGAAAAGGGATTTCAGCAATACTGATGCTCTTCTCCCTCTTGGAGTTCTGCATAGGGTGTGCCTCCGCCCATTTTGCCACCCTAACCATCAGCAACCACAACACGGTGAGTTGGGCTCTTTGTAAAATAATTGAACACATGCTGGAAAAATACAAATGTGTGGGTCTGCCACCCCACTGTGAGCTCGCTCAAGTGCTCCAAGTCCTTGACTCTGCCGGGGTGAGGACACTGAGTGGGGGACACTGTACTAACAACACTGCTTTTTGTTGTTGTTGTTCTTTCCAGTCTGTCCTGGTTATTCCAAATGTGTACCCAGCCAACCTCGTGACACAAGCACCTGACTCACTTCCTCCCACAAGTGACGGCTACCCACCTTACACCCCTAGATACTAGACCCAAAGGGCTTCTGTCAAATAGCATGGAGAAGAACTCCTCTGCAGAAACTTCTTAGAAGCTGGCTCTCTTGTCCACAGGGACTGTTGATCTTTGCATGTGTGTGAGATTATTCTCAGGCTCATCACTGATGACGGCTGTATCTCCCAATGGCTGTTTCCAAACACTCGCTGTGACTACACACTGACAAAGACAAAGGACTGAAAAATGACCCTGCAACTCCCGTAATGTTAGAAATTTTCCTGTTCACGCTAACTTTTCCTTAATAAAATTGTCATAAAGAACACAGCCTTTTGGGATTTGCTTTAAATTCATTTCGGTCTGACACTGATTACAGGGACACAGATCTGACGAAAACACTGCAAAGCAGACAGGTGAAGTTTTTGGTAATGACCTGCAGGGTGACTGCGTCACCAGCATCCTTTCCTCACCCACCTCCCCGCTGCTCCCTTGCTGGAGCCACGTCGGTCCAACAAATTTATTCTATTTTTAATTTGCTTTATTAACAGTAATAATGGCAACAGCAAACATTCAGCTCATCCAATGTGCCAGCCACACCCCCAACACCTACCCACACCCACATATTTACTGCAGCAACCCTCTGTGTGATGGGCACTGTCATGAGTACCATTTTCAGAGGGGGAAACGCTGGCTCAAAGGATGGAAAACTTGCCCCTGGACGTGCTGCTGGTAAATAAAGGAGGAAGGATTTGAACTCCGGAAGGGACCCAAACCCAGACAGTTCTCCAGACCCTGACCCCCTCTATTCTTACTGTCTCAGATACACAGAGATTTGCAGCTCCAAAACAAATAAATGAATGAAAATGCTTCTCTGTGCTAAGCTTGTAGTAAATTTGGAAGGCACTGCCTTACCCCGTCCCGTCCCGAGTAAGGGGTTTAGTGATATAACAATGCCATTTCTTATTTGTTCTTTTGCTTAAAAATATATATATTGCACTGCTACTTTGTGGCCAATCACTGTGCTACATTACTACATAAATTTAGACTTTACAATTTTTTGCGTTTGAGATAACATAAAATGGAATGGAGTGGGCTTTATCTAAATGATGGCACATACATGTGTTTCTTTTTATGCATATGTAACTAATGCTTGATTTGAACACAAAAACTCTGCCCAAGAAATATGACTTGAGCTACATACACACACTTGCATGCACACACACACACACAACACACACACACGCAGGCACACAGAAGCCCCTAGCATCCTATATTTAGCCTCTTTCCTCCTCAGAAAACCATGGCTTATTATTAGATCTCTAGGGTTCTACAGTGTCTTCTAAGTCTAAATTCTAAGGCATGAGAGAGTAAATAACTATCAAAAAAAAAAAGACATTTGTTTTATGGAACAGAAGCATTTCCAACGACATCGATCATGGAACATGTGGACTCGGCGATATCTTTTCATGACTCATAAAGGTATGATGGATGGATGGATGGATGGGCTAACAGACAGTCAGATGTCACAGACTCCTGCCTGGACAGTACACTTCTGAAAGCTCTTTCCCAGAGCACCCGTTGCATTTGTTGCAGCATCTAGTAATCACAGTTGTCAACTTTTCTCATGGACCAAGTGCTGGTATTTAAAACAAACAAAGCCTTTCTCTCCACAGATTGTATTCCATAAAACAATTTGTAACTTTTTACTCTTCACTTTTTTTCTGTCTCTTTTCTTCTCCACTCCTCAGATCCCTGGCACCATACATAAAACAAATAGTAGTTTATTGAATCTGCAGTTCCACAGTGTGCAGGGGGCTCCCTTCAATGTCTTTCACCAGACATACCCCAAAGGTCTCCACACTTACAGTTTGACTTTATATTTCACAATTCTTCCAACTCCCCCAAACATCTAGCAACACTTCAGAATATGGTACAAATTCTTAGGCCAAATGTCGCTTCAAATCTTCATACAATGCTACAATGTCTATCCCAATGTCAAGATCTTAATTTCACAGTTGAGAAAATAAAATCAATGAAAAGTAGAGTACACACAGCCAGACGTGGAGTTGAGATCCCTCAGCAGAACTTCTGAGTTCTCCAACATGTTCTTTTACGTGTTCCCATAACAGTTACAAAGCGGAGCCTTTCCTCAAGAGGCTTAGAGGAAAAAGCAGGGGAGGGTTATAGATCCTACAGAAAGGCTTACATTGCTGGAATTAGAGTCCCAACTCAAGCCTTCACGAGCTGTATGAACATGGAGAAGGTCTTGAACTTCCCCAAGCCTCAGCACTCTCATCTGTGAAAGTGGAAATAATAGTGGCGTGCATATCGTATGTATGTCTGGAAGTTCAAATAAAACTTGTAAGACATGTCTTATTTGTAAGACAAATAAGACTCACTAAGCCATGTAAGACACTTAACATATTGCCTTAACATTGTAAATGCAAAAAACCAAAGTAAACAAAAATAATTCGTAAGCTATTCACCAACATCTTCTTAAATAGTGTGTAGGTGATACAACAATATGACAAATGAAATTGCTGCACGTGGCTATGTGCCTGTATGGGGGTACACACGTACATATGCAGCACATTATATTTAATATAAATACACATATATACATACTGTTCCAATTAATTCACTGGTTTAACTTCCCTTTTCTACATGTATTTGTTCCTGTTTTCCTTACTAGAACACCCTGGTGTTTACACAGAGGAAACATACATCTTCTCTTGTGTGCCTGTAAAATGAAACTCCTCACAGCAACTGGGAGGAGGTATTTTATCTGGGCTTGCAGCCAAGAGGACCTCTGCAATGAGCTCCAGCAACAGTCTAACAACAGTGTACAAGGCACAGTGGCTCTAGCACACTTCCTCTTAATGCCTTTCCGATCCTAGGAACCAGTTCAAGAGAAATTAACATTATCTACACGGGGAAATACAAACGATGATGAAACTTTAAAAGCAAGTCACACTGTGTATCAAATAATGACAGGTTGCCAATTTATCACTGGAGGATGCAGAGTTTTTAAGAACTAAATGATAAAAATTAAAACAAAGCAAATTTTGAGTATACATGTATACAGATAAACTCTGAATTTCCAGGTTCAGGTTACAAGTGTGGAGATACACTGCTTCCCTGACACATGATGATACTGGAAGGATTAAGATGTGCTAAGGGATCTGCCCGCCTCACCATTTGGCCTACGCTCTTACTCTTGCCTGCATTCATCCGAACACACAATGTATTAGTCAGTAGTCTCTAGAGAAACAGATATAATGATAGATATATAAATATTTAAGAGCTTATAATTTGGCTTCTTTGGGCTTCTTGTAAGTCAGGCATAAAAGCGTATAAAGGGTCCGTCTATAAGCTAGAGATCCAGAGGGCCCAGCCAAAGGTCTAGAGGTCCAAAAGATCCAGGTGAAGGTCTAGAGGCCTGAAAGATCCAGGCAAAGGTCTAAAGGGTCTAGACAAAGGTCTAGAGGTCTAAAATATCCAGATAAAGGTCTAGAGCTCCTCTAAAAGAAGCAAAACTGATCCTAAAGAAACCGGCCGGGCTAGATTCTTCTTTATTTCCCCTTTATACCATCTAGAGAATGGGCCTAAGGTAGATCGTCTACACCCTGGGGTGTAGAATTACTAAACCAATTTAGTCAAGCTTCTCTTACAAATTGACACAATCAATCAACCATCACGCACATTTCAGCCCCTGTCTAAGAAAATCCTCCAACCCAAGACAATTTCCAGAGGCTGCCGGCTAAATATTAAGTGAAAGGAAAAGATACTAACCTCGGAAGCCGGTTACAGCAGAGATCCATGTCATGAGAATGAGGTCTTTTCACTATGGACTCTACTAAATCCATAATCTGGTGGATGAAGATGAGTTCGAGTTTGTTCTTCCAGCCTTAGAATATGGAATGTAATATACTGTCAGAGTCCCCTCTCTCACAGACAAGTAAATCACAAAAGCTATACTAATGTTAGAGATAAAATGCTATATTACTCAAGAATAAAATGAATACCCCCAGTGAAACACTGACCACTACAAAATGCAAAGTTCTGAACAGCATGGATGTTTTTTCTTTTATTTGAAAGGATGTTGGTGATCCAATATAAAGAAGTTTTCTACGAGAATAAAAATAAATTTAGCAAGTTGCTATTTGACTTTTCCAAGCTACAAAAAGCTCATAAGAGATTTTGGCAGCTTTAAAATTTACTCATTGTTATTCATTTATTGTAGCTTTCGTTACTAAGGGTCTTAGAGGGACTTAGAAAATTTCTGTGTAAGAGAAGAACATTTCTTTCTGAATGTTTTACTCACTGGCTATTACTCACTAAGTATTTACATTGCAAGACAGAATTTTAACTTTTCCAAAATGCCAAGTTTTTTTGTTTTGTTTTGTTTTTTGGTGCTGGGTATAGAACTCGGAGCCTTGTGCTTGCAAGGCAGGCGCTCTAGCCACTGAGCTAAATCCCCAGCCCTCCAAAACGCCAATTTTAAATTACCAGCAATATGAACACTCAAGACACTAAGTAGCTGAAGGAATGTGTGCTCCCTGAGTTGTCCTTATTGAAGTCCCCTATTCCTTGCCCACCTTCCCAGAACTGACTCTTCTACCTCTTTTAGCTGGCTGCTACTTAGACTTCTTTACAGCTCTCTTCATAAACATTTTCTTAATTACCATCCACAACAAATAGAAAATTGGTACTATGAGCTTAAACTGCAAGGTAAACCCATGTCAGCAGATGGGTCAAAAAGTCATTCTTAAATGGATAAATTCCTAGACACATATGAATTATCAAAACTGAACTAAGATGATATAAAAGCCTGGACTAATCCAGTCACATGAAATGAAACAGAGACAGTTATAAAAACTGTATCAACTAAGAAAAGTCCAGGACTCAGTGGATTCACCACCAAATTTTACCAGCACTTCAAAGAAGAACTAAGGCAATATTCTCCAAGCTCTTCCATGAAACTGAGAGGAGGGAGCACTGCCAAACTTATTCCTGGAGGATATCAGTACCCTGACAAGGACTGGATGAGGACTCAAAAAAAAAAAAAAGAAAGAAAGAAAAGAACAGGCCAACTTCCCTGATAAACATACATGCAGAAGCCCTCCATAAGGTACTTGCAAATGCAACACAACAAATCATTAAAAAAATAATACATCATGACCAAGTTGGTTTCACCCAAGGATGCAAGGATGGCTGAACATACACAAATCAAATCAATAGATGTAGTATATCAGGCAAACAGAATCAAAGCCAAAAACCACATGATCATATCGACAGATAAAAAAAAAAAATCTCTTGAAAAAAATCCAACATCTATTCATAATAAAAAAAGAACCTTGGCAAACAATACCTCAAATTGATAAAAGCCATTTATGACGAACCCACTGCCAACATCAAAACAAATGGGGAAAAACTGAACACATTCCCTCTAAAATCAGGAATAAGACTAGGCTGTCCACTCGCAGCACTGCTGCTCAACACAGTACTCAAAATTTTGACCAGAGCAATCAGGCAAGAGAAAGAAATTTAGAAGACTTAAATAAGAAAGGAAAAAGTAAAACTATCATTATTTGGATATGGCATGATTCTTTACATAGAAGATTGAAAAAACTACACCAGAAGACTCTTAGAACTAATTGACAAATTCAGTGAAGTGGAACAATACAATGATTTTGTGTTTATAGCAAAACCAACATCATTCCTATACACCAACAAAGGACCCATGGACATAGAAATTAAGACAACATTCCCATTCACAAAAGCTTCAAGAAAACATAAAACCTAGAATTTAACCTAACCAAGGAAGTGAAAGACTTCTATGATGAAAACAATTACTCTGTAAAAGGAGATTGAAAAGGATATTAGAAAACCAAAAGCCATCCTCTATTCTCACAGAAATAGATTAAATATTGTCAAAATGGCCATATTACCAAAAATGATATAAAGAATTAATGCAATTCTGATCAAAATACCAACAGCATTTTTCACAGAACTAGAAAAAAAACAATTCTCAAATTTGTATGAAACCAGAAGACACCCAGAATAGCTGCAACAATCCTGAGCTACAATAGCAAAGCAGGAGGTATTACAATCCAAAGTGCAAATAAGGAATAAAATGTATTATACTGGGGAAAGGAAGGAATTGTTCAGATGGGAAGGGGAACAAGGAGGGGGAAGGAACAGAGGGACAAGAAAAAAAAGAACAGAAGGAAAAATGGAAACAAAGCTTTTGTAAATAAGGAGGGGGGGGTGAAGGGAGGGGAGGGAAATGAGGAAAAAAGAAGCAGCAAGATATATCATGTACAGGTGCAACTTCCCTATGATGAATGTTACTATTATGTATACATAAAATGTACCATTAAAATAAATCAAAATTAATTAATTAAAATATTATAGGAAAAAAACAATCCAAGCCTCAAATTCTACTACAAAACAACGGTACTAAAAACGTCATCATACTGGCACAAAAACAAACCTGTTGACCGATAGAATAGAGGATGGAGAAACAACTTCAAGCATCTTTAGGCATCTGATTTTTGACAAAGGGCCAATGTTGGAGAAAAGACAGTCTGTTTAACAAATGGTGCTGGGAAAACTGGCTGTCCACACACAGAAGAATGAACCTAGCCCCATTATTTCTCACCCTGTACTAAAAACAAATCAAAATGGACCAATGACCTGCATTTAGAAACAAACACTGAATCTGCTAGACGAAAAAATATTCGAAACTCTTGAAGATACAATAATAGGCTTTATTGACCAGAACCAAGTATTTACAGACCAGAACTTCAGTTGCACAAGACATAATACCAAGAATCAAAATGAAATTTGAAAAACTTCTGCACAGCAAAGGGAACAACCAATGGGGTGAAAAGACAATCTACAGAATGGGAAAAATTTTTCCAGTTATTCCACGGAAAGAGGGCTACTATCTAAAATACACAAAGAACTCGAAAAAATTAGACTCACCTCAAAATAAAAGACCAATTTTAAAAATCGATAATTAAAATGAACAGACACTTCTTAGAAGAAGTATAAACGGCCAATAAGTATACGAAAAAAATGTTGAGCTTCTTTGGCCATTAGAGAAATGCAAATCAAACAACACTGAGATTCCACCTTAGTCCAGTAAAAATGGCCATCATCAAGAATTCAAAAAATAAATGCTAATGAGGTTGTGGGAGGGAAAAAAATGAATCCTTCTATATTGTTGGTGAGTATGAAAACTAGTATAAACAATATGGAAAGTCCTCAGAAAAATTACATATACAGACAGGAAGATGACCTGGGAAAGGGAGGGGGGCTGGAGGCAAGGGTGTAAAAATGATCACGATGTGACAGGTATATAAACCAATTCCCTAAGATGATGTAATTACTACGAAGGGCAAATGTATAATTTTTTTAAATGTTTGTAAAGTCTTCCTGGCATCTTACTAGATAGGCTCTTCATTGATTCCTCCTTTTGTTACTTATGTTTAGGGAGGGGAGGCGTGAGCCATGAACTCAACTGCTCGCCTTCTTCAATACTTACACGCACTGTAAAACGCTTTCTGGTCAGCATTTTTCACAGAGGACAGAAAAGGTGAAGGACTGAGTTTTCATCCCTGGTCCTGGCACCTTCGTGTGTAAGAAACAAGAGCAAGAGAGGCAAGTCTGGGACCCATTTTTGGCCTGGCCGGTTCGAGATTGCGCGCCCAACTCATCTGCGCATGCCCACTCCAAGGTGCGCCTGCGCAGCAGGAACTCCGTTGCCATGGAGACCCTGGTCCCGGGCGCGCGAGGACCAGCAGGCTGGAGTCCGCCGCCTCTGTGATGCCACGAGGCGAGCACCGCGCGCGAAGGGCCACGCCGGCCGGTCCCGCCTCTTCAGCCTGAGCACCGGTGAGGACCCGGACCCGGACCCGGGACCGCTCAGCCCGCCGGGCTGGACTGCGAGGAAAAGCCGCGAGACAGCGAGGGCCTGCGCGGGAGCGGCACGGCGGGCTCGGAGCAGCCGAGGGCCTGCCCGCGTGCTTTTGCTCCAGTGAGAGGTCACCAGAAGTAAAACCGAACGATCACTTTGTTGCCTTATGATGATGTTAGAAAAACAGGATGCATAAGTGGGTTGTAGAGTAGCCAAATGTAGACTACTTTTAAACTGCAGCCAGTTACTTCATGAATATATTGGAGTACTTCTTTCCTCCATCAGTGGAGCTAGGGGTTTTAAATACAGGCAAATACACTGGTTTTTGTTTTGCTTTTTTTTTTCCTGATTAGTAGTTTTAAGAATACTTAGGGTGACTTTAGTGGCAACCTGATAGAGATTATAATGATAATAAATATTTTAGTCCCCAATTCTCCTCATGGTTCTTTCATTGTTAAACTATTTCTGTGGAAAGAATTTATCTGTATACACAAAGGAATTTGTATTTACTTTCCTGTTTTTCGAAAAGTGACAATAGCAATCTAGACACAACTTTTCATCATTACATGAATTCTGTAACTCTCTGGTCTTTTATTTACCATTACAGAGAGAATGAACTTAGTTGCCTCTAGTCCTAAACCCTTTGTTACTTCTCAAATATGGGGTCAAAATGTATATAGCTTACTTCAGTTATTAACGTACTGTTTTCTCTCTTACTATCACTAGCTATTGTAGCATTAAGAGACACTAACAAATTTTAGAAACCGAAGATTCATCAAAATAGTCAAGTCATTAAACTTTAAGAAACTGGGAGTCACTTAGTCAAAACTTACTCCTTTCAGAAAAGATCAAGACTAAAATTTGAAAATCATCAAGTGGTATGACTCATGCTATTGATTTATGCATGACATACTAGCATATATACGATTTTCAGATCTACACAGGGACAAAGTTCCAAAAGGGGATAGAACTATTGGCCAGGATTTTATCTTATGTAAATGTGTCCTAAACACGAGGAAGTGATACAGGGATCATAGGGAAGAAAGGAACAGAAGATTGCTTTAGAATAACAGAAACAACTTCAATATCTGATAGAAGAAACAGTTCTTCTAGCATAGAAAGAAGAACAAGGTAGTAAGAATGTGTCAGGAAAAATATCACAATTGGCCAATTTAAGTACATGAACTGGGTTTTAAAAATGTAAAAATAGCATGAATTGCATTAAATTGATTATTAATTGCAAATGAATTATTGAATGTTTTACTGAAAATTGTCTACTGCTGTTCCCTAGGTGTTCTTTATGCTTTATTATCTAGAGACACTGTTTACAACTGAGAGAAAATATCTGTAATAGACCAATATTGTTTAGTTATAGAGCAAATCTTTCCAGTTATGGAGACTGTTATTCAGGACAGGTGAATGCAAGTTCACTAGTTCACCTCTAAAAATTAAACCATAGAGAGAAGAAAACTGTTGCTTCTGAGTTTGGGAGGTAACTGCAAAACTGTAAGAAAAAAATCTAGTTCATGTATCTTCTTCTGAGAAAATCATGTGTGTGTGTTTTGTGTTGTTTTTTAGAAGTTTGGTAATAAAGACATCGCCAAAGGTTAGAAACAAAATCAACTAGAGGAAGTACTGGTAGTATGGCATGTGCGCACATCTCGAAAGCAGACAGTCTTGTTTTAGGGGTGAGTAACATTCCACTTTAACTGATTAAATTCATGATCATAAACTTTTCAGTTTTTAAAAGGATGGTATTCTTGGATCTGGAAAGGGGCAGATTTAGTTCAATCAAAGGATAAAAGATGATTTTTTAAAATGTAGATTGTCTTCTATAAATTTTGATCTCATGTCTCCATAAACAAATATGTGCTTAAAAGTAAGTGCACTAACTAAACAAACACAGGCAGGATAATAGAGAAAGCAAAATAAGGAGTAAAATTTTGAAGAGAGAATATGTATGTTTTGCTTAACTTTGAGAGAGACCTATCATTGATTGCTTAATTGCTATTTTTGTGTCTGTGAGGTGGAATGATTACAAATTCATTTGTACTATTATAAATTGTTTCTATTAAGTTATAAACCTGTTAAATTACAGACCATTTATCCAGTCCTTTTAGTAAACACCAAGGAATTACGAGGATTGTGCATTTTGAAATCTGTAGGTGCGAAACTGTCCTCACTGACCTTAACTGCTCCTTTGAATTTGGGTACTATGGAGACCAGTTGTCTGAGTCTCCTTCCTGATTATTAGCAGAGGTGCTTTGGAGGTCACAGATCACTCTGGGCATGGAATGTAAGACAGGATTCTTCTCCCTAGAATCACCCTTTTGTTTTAAAAGACAGGGAGGAAGTTTGATTTCCTGGAGCAAGAACCACTTTTAAATAAGAAAACCCATCTTGTGCCTCTCACACTGGCAGTGTTTTTTTACAAGCTTTGACTATTTGGCTATTTCACAGTGTTTATAGAACAGTGTTCGGTGATATAAAGAGAGACATTATTTTTCTACTCCATCTAACTGTGGAAAGATATGCAGAATAGTATCAATAGCAATATGCTTATGTGGTAGGTATTCACTGAGGGCCTGAGCTGTCCTGAGCACCAGCTGAGAAGCCAGTGATACCCAAATGAGAAAACCAGTATTTCCATCTAGTGGGAAATACTTCTCCCAATCAAATCCAGAGAACCCCTGGAATGATACCATCTTTGCATAGTTGATGCATCGAAGGACCTTAAATTCTAAATCTACTAATCATAAGCTTCTTAGCAGAAGAGATGTTTCTTTTAAAACAGAAAACAATGTTTTCCTTAAAATGTATCTTTAAAGTTAGCCAGTTGCACTAATGTGTTTTATAGACTACTTGATTTACAAAGAGCTAGAACCCTTAAAACTAAATAGCTTCCTATTAAACTTTACATGTAAATGAAAATAACATCCTGTCATTGTAAGGAGTAAATACATGATTCAGTATAGGAATTCACATACAAATTCAGAAATAAATTTACTGAGACATATTTACTGAGAGAATAATTACATTCTTAAAAACCAAAGTTGAATAATAAGTCTCCCGGGCTCTCACCCGTGCCTTATCCAACATGAAGACGTGGTTCACAAATGTCCACCTTGGATATTCTTTACACTATTGTGTTGGATTGTGCCTCAGGCTAGCATACTTGAGAAAAAATTCATACCAAGTATTTCTTGAAGGAAAAGGTCAACCTTTATAAGATTCAAAAAGTTATTCTCAGGGCTGGGAATTTAGCTCAGTGGTTAGAGTGCTTGCCTCACAAGTGCAAGGCCCTGAGTTCGATCCCCAGCACCAAAAACAATTTTTAAAAATTCTCCTTGGTAAATTACAGCATAGAAGATAGCTTCCTGCATCCGAGTACAACAGAAACCACGTTTCTCTGAACTACTCTCAATGTTGTCCCCTCACACCATTGCTTAGTAGGCAAAGAGGATGGCCAGTCGTATAACCAAAGTATTAACTTTCTTATGAGCGAACTGGTCAGAGCTACTATTACGGAAGTCTTTGCTCCTGGTACAGCTAACACCTGTGTGGGAATCCTCCGTTCTTCCTGACAAAGGCCTTCTGTCTGGGCTCACCAGTTCAGGAAACACGTCATGAAGGGCATGGCTATTTAACTTTCATCTTCGTAAAGGCATTAATGTTTCTTATAGTTAAGACTTACTAGAATTGTGTTTTACATTACACTGGTTCAGTACTGATAATATTCTCTTCTCACAGGCTATCCAGATCATGCTTGGCATCTTTACTGTTCTAATGTGGTATTTCCTGTTGGTTTTATATATGGGACAAATTAAAGGAGTCTTTGGAAAATACGAACCTATAACATACAAAACGGGATGCACACTGTGGGGAATTTTTGTGAGTAGACATTTATATTGATTTAATCACTCAGCAAAAAGTATTCATGTCAATAGTAGAAGGTAGGGAAAAATTTTCTAAACAAAAAAGGGGGAGCCAGGTGCGATGGTAGATGCCTGTAATCCCAGCACTCTGGGAGGCAGATGCAGGAGGATCACACATTCAAACAACTTAACAAATTTAATGACCCGTCTCAAAGTAAAGTGGATTTAAAAAAAAAAAGTAAGATGTATCATGTACATGTACCAATTACCCGCAATGAAAGTAGTCATTATGTACTACAAATATGTACTAGTAAAAAAAGGCTGAGGGTGTAGCTCAGTGCAAAAGACCTGGGTTCAATCCCCTGTACCACATTAAAAAGGAGGTCTTTGCACTGAATTTGGCTACTCTGTAGACCGATTGTCTAAGTCTCCTTCCTGATTGTTCAGCAGAGTTCTTAACCTCTGTTCTCAGGAGAATTCTGTAACTAATGCCACATTGGTAATCTACTCAAAGTTAAATTCTTTCTTTCAACAAATTTGTTTCTAGCACTTTGGAATTATAAGTGGTGTTCCAGGTTTGTCAGAGACAAAGAATCCTAACCGTATTGACAGTCCTTACCCTGAGCTTCCTCACACAAGTCAACGGTCATTTCCTAAATTTGTCGTTGTTGTTGCCTGCCCTCTTCCGTGAGGTCCAGACAGCTGATCCACAGGAGAGAAGCCTGGGCGTAAGGCACGACGAGAGTAAAGAACTGTATCACAAAAAACAGAGAGAGAGCTCTTACATATATAGTTGATTCATCAAATAAGATGAAAACTGAGAGCTGGCTGCTGAGTTTAGCAATATGGTGACCAGTAGGAAACGTTTTCAGTGGACTTGTGAAGCAAAAACTTGATTGGAGTTGGTTTAAGATACGTAGGAAGGAGGATCACAAGTTCATGACCAGCCTGGGCAACTTACTGACTTATTCTGACTCTTACTCCTAATAAAAAATAAAAAATGGGCTGGAAATGTATCTCAGTGTGAAGTCCCTGGGCTCAACTCCCAGTACTACTCCCACTCCCAAAAAAGAAATATAGGAAGAGAGAAATTACAGATAGCAAATACAGACGAAGTCGTTTAAAGGACTTGGCTGTAATGTACTACAGAGAAATGAGGTGAGAGCTGGGGGCATATGGGCCACCAGAGGGAAGGTCTGCTTATTTGCTCCTGTAAGTTGAAGTACAAGCTAGGCTTTTGGTAAAGGGGCTGAACCAGAAGAAGGAAATCAATGTTATAAAATAAATGAAGCTCCATGTATTTGTGTAGGCAAGAGATGATGACGTTCGGCACACAAATAGCTAAGAGCATGGATAGCTGTCTCCAGCGGTAGTTCTCAAAAGGAGGTGATTTTACATCGCAGAAACATTTCATGGTGTCTGGAGATGTTTTGTGCTTTCCCAGTGCACACGTGGTGGGCAGAGGACAAGGATGCTACTGCGCAACCTAGAATGCACAGGATGGCCTCTGACAGCAGAGAATTAGAAGCATAACACTGTAAGTCGTGCTAAGGTAGTGACCAAGAGGGAGACACAGTAAGAAAGAGACGCACAGACTTTGATAAGTGGGGGAGCTTGTGGAAGTTTTTTTTTCCAGTAGCATCCTATATTTCAGTGAACTAGGAAGTGAGATCATGAGCTGCAAGTGAGGATGGGCAAATAGGAGAGAGGAGACAATGTGAAAAGTTGTCTAGGGGAGTAGAGCATGCAGGAATATGAAAGAGAAGGTGGATTTTCCTACAACACAGATGTCTTGGGGCTTAGGAACATGACTGCACAGTGAGATGGGCTGTGTGTCTTCCTCAGGCCACTGCCAGGTGCACAGGTGCAAACATGCAGTAGGAGAAAAAAACTACATTTAATCAGAACTTGAATTCAGCCATGACACTGTGAGAAAACAGGAAGATGGGCATAGTGGATGTTTGCAATGGCGGACCGTGGAATTTAAGCTAATGAAGCAGAGAAGAGTTTAACAGGAAGTTGAGGTCCTCAGAGTACTGATCCAGGAAGTAAAAAGATTGTTAGAGCTTTACTACTGGAACACATGTGCTGGAAAGATAGCAGGTAGAGGTCAGAGTGGAATACATAAAACTGAGACCTGAAATTTAAGGATAAGAGAAGAACTATGGGGGTGACTAAGAGAGGTTGAAGTAAAGGATCGGAGGAAAGGAATTCACATAACCACACAGCCAAGGTATTAGAAGGACCTCATTCATATGGATACACATGGATATGTGATCTGGAAAGAGACGAATGATCGAGGGAAGAGCAGGTGAGTTCAGCCATACTGGACAGAGGACAATAGCATCTGATAGCATTCAGTTCAAAGCGGGAGGAGAAAGAATGGTGAGAAGTAACCACAGGAGCAAAGAAGGCCCTGTGCCCATGCTTGGAGCTGGTGTCTCAGCTCTAGGAGACAAGGGGCCACCACATCAGAGGGTAAGTGGCCAGCAGAAGAAGCCTTGGTCACCAGCAGATGCCCTGCATTTTCCATAAGTGGCTCATCAGTGTCAAAGGATTATGTTGGGGGAGATTAGGAGAAAACTAGTGAATTTTCAGGCAAAATTCAGATAAATGATGTATGTTCCTTAGTGTTAATTATTCGTCTTCTGAAAATAGCATTTTTCAGGCTCTGCTTTCTTTGTGAATGAGGTATGTGTCTCGCACGTGCGGTTGGTTCTTGTTTTTTGACTGAATCTGCCAGTCTGTGTCTTTTGATTGGGGAGCTGAGACCATTAACTGAGAATTATTGTCATCAGACATTTTACTGGATCCTGTCGGTGCACTTTTTATGGTCCCGATACCTTCCTCTGTTCCTCCTGCTGACTCGGCTTCCCCATCTCTGCCAGGATTCTTGCCAGTGTTTTCTGCAATGCTGGGTTAGTGGTCATGAATTTCTTTAGGCTTCCTTCGTTTTGGAAAATGCTTCTCCATCAGTTCTGAAGGACAGTTTTGCAGGATACAGGGTCTATATCCGTAGGATACAGGGGTTGACAATGTTTCCTTTCAGGACTCAAGAAAGCTTTCTCCAGGTTCTCCTGGCCTGAGGCCTGCGCCGAGCAGTCTGCTGTTACTCTGACCAGCTTGCCCTTGTAGGTCACTTGCAGTTTTTCTCTAACAGCTTTTAGTATTCTCTCTTCGTGTTGCGTTTCTGGAATTTTGATTGTGCTGTTTCATGAGGAGGTTCTTTTCTGTTCATGGGTATTTGGGGTTCTATGTGCCTCCTTTACCTGGAAGTTGAATTCTTTCTCTACATTTGGAAATTTTTCTATTTCATGAATAAATTTGCAGAGTCATCTTCTCATCTTTGCTTTACTCCTACAAGACTTAGTTTTTTGTGTTTTGTTGTTGTTGTTGTTTTGTCATCCAGCAGCCGTTGGCTCCAGCTTCCCAACTGTCTTCATGTTCTTAGGTTACCACTGAGTATGTGATCTACTACCTGGCCTTGTCGTCAAATTCCAGCTGTCTCTCTTCACATTAGTCACATGTCCCACCCATACTCTCAGTTGAGTATTTTATATCCTGGATTTCTTTTTTTTTTTTTTTTTTTTTTTGGTACCGGGAATCGAACTCAGGGCCTCATGCTTGCAAGGCAAACACTCTAACCACTGAGCTAAATCCCCAGCCCTATATCCTGGATTTCTGCTTGATTTCTTTTCCACAATTTTGAATTATTTAACAAAATAGTCGTTCGTAGCTTTTGTTTAACATGTTCACATAGCTTGCACCACCTGATGGGACTGTCCCATGCCACCCAATGGGACAGTTATGCACGTACCACTGGTGGTTCAAGAAGGTGGGAACTTGTTTATTTTTTGTGACTTCTTTAAGTTCATTAGGTATTTTATGAACTTCTTTATCTGCTCATTTAAATCATCTTTAAGCTCACTAAACATCTTACAAATTCCCCTATTTGTTTTGTCTTTGAGCTCTTCAAACATTTTAATCATTTGGGTTTTTTTTCCAGTTCATTGCCTGTAAGTTCCTCTGCTTCAGTGCCCATGAGCTCAGCTTTGGGGGAGTTAAGGGCTTTTAGAGGCATCTTGTTGCCTTGTTTCTTATGTTTCTGTTGTTTTTGTGCTGTGGGTGGAAGGTCAGTTAGGACCAGAAAGCTCTGTCGCTGCTGTGGATGTGTCTGTAGTTAGTGTATATCTCCCCATTGTGTGACGGTGGCTTCAGTTATCTTTTGATGTTTGTAAAAGCTCTTCCATCTGCTCAACAGAATAGGGTCAGTCCCAGTCACTGTTACAAGAGGAAAACAACCGCCAGTTATGTATGAGATGTCACACACACACACACACACACACACACACACACGTACACACGCACCCACACACGTACACACGCAGTCTTGGTCAGGACTTCTTAGGCTCTCTGTGACTGATACAACCACCTGCATTCTGTCCGTTATTCTTTATGTACTTCTGTTACTAGTGACCCTACTGTTACTGTCAACAAGTGTTACCGTTTGATAACATCATTACTTCGTGATGGAAACTTGTCCTCATCCTTTCCACTAAAATTTCTTTATATTTTGTTAGTATTGTAAAAATAACTGACTTAGAAGAGGGAATTTTTAAAGAACATTTTAAGTTGGCAGTCCTTATCAATGAGTGTTTATACACATCTGTTTTATGTCCAGTTTATCCTATCAGGAGTCTGCATAATAAAAGCAACAAAGAATCCGACTCGAGCCCTGGTAAGTTGAAATGTTTAGAATATCTCTAGAAATCACTTGTCACAAAAGTAAACAATAGGTTTTAATGAAAAAAATAGTGTTTAAACTATGAAGGTATCGGGCTGGGGATTTAGCTCAGTGGTTAAAGTGCTTGCTTTGCAAGCACAAGGACCCGAGTTCAATCCCCAGCACCAAAAAAAAAAAAAAAAAAAAAAAACCTAGGAAGGTATCTACCCTTCCTGTAAAATGAAAACCCAGTATCATAAGTTAATGTAGACAAATATCCAATAGTACTTAAAATCATAGCT
Organism: Hystrix cristata; assembly: GCA_004026905.1. Lineage (NCBI taxonomy): Eukaryota > Metazoa > Chordata > Mammalia > Rodentia > Hystricidae > Hystrix > Hystrix cristata. The sequence continues at coordinate 15,019 of PVJO010019193.1, read as the reverse complement.
ACCTTACAAAACACTTCTAAATTTAAATGTAGCTTTGTTTTGTTGGATGTTCTACCTTTTAGCATTACATGAATATTAGGACTAGGAAAAAAATCATAAGACCCAATGCCCAATGTATAGACATTATAGTGCTGTAAAACTCCATTTTTTGAACCATCTGACTGGAAAACAGGATTGTATCTTGTGACAATAAGATATTTGTTGAGAAAAAAAGATCTGTGGGGTAGGTGGATGGATATTGGAAAGAAAAATAATCTTAGCATTGTAAAGCTAAAAGATAGTCTTAGAATCTTAGAGCTGAAAGAAATGAGTCTGATTTTTCCACACAGTGGAGTACTACTCTGCCATAAAGGATACATTTGAGACATTTGTAGGAAAATGGATGCACCTTGAGACCATAATGTTAAGTGAAAAAATCAGGTACATGAGCTTAAATGCTGCATGGTTTTTCTTATATGAGAAACCCAAAATACAAATAAAGAGCAAAATAAAAGATGGATAATAGGAAGTACAGAGATAGCTCTTTCTCAGATGGGAATGGGATCAAGAGAGGGCGGGAGGAAGGTGGCAGGGGAGGGAAAGAGGATGAAAAAAGAATTAAGATGTTTTATGTTCATGGACCAACTCCACATGAGGAATGTAAACATTATACACTGCAAACATGTGCCAAAGGAAAAAAAAAAACCCTGATGTCTGATGAAATTGGATTAAAAACCCAGACTGTAAAATACAATGTTTGCACTCAGTGGAATTGGAAGATTGATGCTTATCAGGTTGATGATGTTTTAAAGTTTTCTCTAAATTAATTGAGTTTCCTGTAAACCAGAAAAATATTTTACATGTTTTGCAAGAATACAGACACTTCTAAATCCTCAGAACTGGATTAACAAATGATTTAACCAAAATGTGTATTCTGAGAGCAATAAATTTACTCTGTCTCCATTTCAGACTGTGTCTGCTTTAGGCCTGAATATCTTATGCATGATTGCTTCAGTTACTGCAATTGTTCTGACATTAGTGGAGTTGTCTAAGTTTAAATCTGTGTCATATAAGAATTATGGGCAAGCGGTAAGTGACCAATTCTATAGAATCATCTTAATTTCAGAATTATTTTTTCAATTATTTTGAAGATTTAGGAGGCAAAGTTAGGTATTTATTGTTTCTCATATAATGCTTTGATTTAGTAGTGAGCTCTTGATTGAAAGTTTTAATTCAAAAATAATTCTAAGATATTCAATTTTAGGAAATATTAATAAGCTATTTGAACTCTTGACTTACCTAAATGAAGTATGGCAAGGCTTCAGTGCTAAAGATCTACGAATTAGGCTTAGGCTCATTTTTGATTCTTTTAATGCAAGAAAAGAATACTCCTTGAGCATAAAAACATTCCCAAAGTCAATAAAAGAATTCTGCTATTGATACATACAATTCAAATAGTCAGCTTCTAATGGTTTCTTAGTTAGCATAGCCCTCTTCATAACAACCTATATTTCTGTCTTGGTTGAATTCTGCTCTAAGTTCTCAGGTGCTAAATATATGAAAGCCTGTCTTGTTTCTCATCAAGCATCTGATCACAAACTTTGTACCACAGAAATAACTGTATTGCTTCCCGAGATAGCAATATGCTCCAGTAAATGTCAGTGTTCTTACTGATAACACGATAGATTTATTTCATTTGTGTTGGCTTTAAATTCAAAATCACAGATGAGTAGTGCTTTAGCAAAGATTATAAAAATCTCCCAGATTAGATGGCAGATCCTCATTTGACCAATAGAAAAAAATAGTTACAATAATGAATAGTTATTGCAGGTGGGGGTAATCTGCTTTTTCCTCCCCTGTGTGTTTCTTCTCCATAGGATAATGCATTGTACAGACAAGCATTAGCCAAAGAACCCAAACACAGAGAATAGAAACCTGGAGGATGATGACAGAAATGACAGAAAGTGCAATATCCTGAAACAGATTATGTGTGATGAATGATGATTTAAATAGACATGACCAGATTGTCCCTATAAATTGTAAGAAAATTCCCTCTTGCCCTAAAGGTGCAATATAGAAATCTTCAGTCCCAATTTTGAGGGCAGACAATAAGGAGGGAGGATTTAAGTTCTTCAGTGTTTTAAAATATTGAAGTCACCATCCTATCTCTAAGCTTGCCATTACCAGTTTAGGGCACTGTGGTACAACTGTCAAGACCTGCCGTGTTAGTCTGTTTTCCATTCCGTAGCAAAATATCTGCAGCTAGGTACTTATAAAGATAAAGAAATTTAGCTCACAGATTTGGAGACGGAAAGCTACCTTTGTTGGGCTGCGAGTGAGGGCCTGATGCCAGGTGGTTCCTGGCAAGGACAGAGCAGTGGGAGAAGGGACACACGCAAGATGGGAAGCCGGGGTGGGTGGGTGCTGTCTGTCTTTTGTCAGCCCTCTCACAGGCACAAACCAGGTTCTTAGAGAATGGTGCCTCCAGGGCCCTGACCCTCTCTGCCTCCCACAGTCGCCCCACCACTGAGTCCTCGCTTCCCACACTCATGCCCTGAGAGACACACACGGCTCTGTGCCAATGCAGTGCCCACCTTGTGCGGTGTGGCAGCTGTCACAGGCTGTGTCCATCTGACCTGAAGTTATTATTAGGGACCAGTTTGTAATTTCCCCCATAGTCACAAGCTTTAGCTTTGTTTGCCATGATTAGTTATACCAAACGAGCTTGTATATTAGAGCTACATACCTTTTCCTAGTGGCACTGCAGAATTATATACCTACATTTATTAAGGTAACCAATATTCTACAAGATTTTTATGTAACAACTTTTCTGACATAAACAAAGGGCTCGGCCAAACCCACAAACTCAGCGAGCTATCAGGGTGTCCATGTGGGTTCCGCTGATCCCCAAAGTGTGTGCCTCTGACACGTGCTGCCTGGACAGCCAAATGGCCACAACCAGACTGAGTGTATTAAATGCTACCCTCAACACGGCCAGTGTGTGTGAGCCTTGAGGAAGCTTAGCTTCCTGCTCTGCAGTGTCCTTGGGCGTAAGTGGGGAAAATGCTGATCCAGCTGTGTTCATTCACTGCTCTGTGTCCCTCCCAGACTCCTGGCCTGTTTGTCCTAATGGCTAGTGTGACTTTTCTGCTTAGATATATTTCTATTCTTATCATTTCAAAGTGAAAAGACATACTATGGAAATTATTTATCTTTTGTAAAATATTATACTATAAAACTTCCTTGTTTCAATTTCATAAGTCTAAAATCTTGACTTTGACTCCTTTCCACTATTTTATTCTAATTACCATATATCATTTGTTCTTAATTGGAATTTGTAAAATTAGGATTCTGTTGGTTTTAAGTGGCCAGAATACTGTACACCCTCAAGTTGACGTTAGCACAAAAGAGCACTTGCTGACTTAATGTTGGTCCAGAAAATTAATTGTATCTCAAATCTCCAGTCAAATGGAATTTAGTTTTTTGAAGAATCTCCATACTGATTTCCGTCATAGTTGAACTAGTTTATATTCCCACCAAAAGTGTAGATGGTTCCTTTTCCCCTGGAGCCTCTCCAGCCTTTTGCTACTATTTGGTTTCTTGATGGTAGCCATTTTTCTGGATTAAGGTGGATTCTCAGTGTTGCTTTAATTCGCATTTCTCTAGTGGCCAGTGATGTTGAACTTTTTTTTATGTATTTATTGGCCATTTGTACTTCTGAGAAGTGTCTATTCATTTCAGTTGCCCATCTTTATTGGGTATTTTATTTTAGGGGACCTAATTTTTTTGAGTTCTTTACATACCTGAAATATTAGTCCTCTATCGGAGGAATAGGTGGCAAAAAAAATTTTCCCATTATAGCAGAATAACTCATACCAGCTAAACCTTCAAGTGGCCTATTTGTCCAACAGTACATAAATGAACAAAGAAAGTGTGGCATTTGTGCACAACAGAATACTACTCTGCCATAAAGAAGGATAAACTTGAGTCATTTGTAGGAAAATGGATGCATCTTGAAACCATAACGTTAAGTGAAATAAATCAGACACACAAGCTTAAATATCACATGGTTTCTCTTATATGAGAACCCCAAAGTATAAATAAGAGCAAATCAAAAGATAGATAATACGAAGCAGGGAAGTAGATCTTTCTCATAGAGGAGGGAAGATCCAGAAATGGAAGAGGAGAAGGAGGAAAGAGAAAGGGTATGAAGAAAAAATTAGGATGTGTTATGTACATGCACCAACTCCTCACAAGGAATGTAATCATGTATAGCAAACATGTACCAAAGAAAATTTAAAAACTGTTTTAACTCCCAGTCACATGCTCTCTGCATTACTCCCCTGTTTCTACTTCTCTGCCAGACATCTTGCCACTTCGGGGGAAGAGGTTGGAGGGTGAGGATCCTGTATAAAGTAAGGGATGTGGGTAAAATTGGTGTTTAGAGTCTCACCAGCCGGGAGGCCATGTGTAGTTTCCAGCTAAAATATTATGATTATGTAATGCTGCCAACAAACAAATCAGAACTCTGTACCTGGGTATTTCAAAGCCCTCACCTCTTTCCTCATCTTCCCATTTATATCATACCTGAATGAGCACTATACTTCATTTAAAACTTTTTTTCACTTTCTCAGACATTGTTTTGGATTCAGTTGTTTGCTTCCATTAACGCACCGTGAGTCATTGTGATATACTTCATACTGGGTTCTAGTTTATGTCTCTGTTTTTCAATTATTTCATCACACTTTCCCAAACAAGATGGGTTACAATGAAGAAAGTAAATAAAAATTGCAGGCTTTGTAGACTTCTGCTTTCTCTTTCATTTTTTTAATCAGTCCTATTGCTTCTCAAAGACTTCCTGGGTATTAATGGCTTTCAGTAATCCTCTTGTTCCCTATAGTTATTGACATATTAAGCTTTTTTTGTGTGTGTGTGCTGGGGATCGAACTCAGGGACTTGCACTTGCTAGGCAAGTGTTCTACCACTTGAGCTAAATCCCCGACCCCATGACATATTAATCTTATCACTTGTGACTTTATATTTCTTTTCTATTTGATCATAAACTCTGAAGAAACAGGAAGTTTTTATGTCATTGTTCCTTCCATCTAATAAATTTCTTGCATATAAAAGACGTTAAATAAAGCCAACAGAGATAAAGGAAAAAGCAGAGGAGGAAAAGAAGGAGGAGGGAAGCCGAGAGAGGTCTAGGTCCCAGTATCATTGTCGTCTTGACAAAGCCAGCACAAAAACTACTTTCTTAGGATGATCTCCAGTAAAATTCACATGACTCCCCAATTGTGTACATGCTTGAAAATATCTTTCCAATAGCAACAGACGGGATCTGCTTCTTTGTCCCAGAAATGACAATCACCTTGTGCTTCCATGTGAAATATTCTTTGCACTTGTTGAAAATAATTTACAAATAAGTTCATAAACTATCATAGCAATATTTATGTGATGTTTTTATCACCACAAATGTAAATGTAAGTAAGTTTGTAATTCATAATAGCCCTCTTAATAGACAAGAGGACTTTTGGTTTAAAAATTTCCTGGCAGCCACCTTATTAGAGATAAGAGAGCCAAGTCTTACTTGTGGGAGGGTTTAGGCAGCCAGCTGCACCAGGGATGCTCTAGTGAGGACAGAATGGAGGTCAAGAGGGAAGCCACAAGAGGTGAAGTGGGAAGCAGCAGAATAAAAACATGAGGGAATCAAACAGTGAAAGTGGGCAAAGCTTGTTTTCCTCATCTCTTATACTTAGCAGCTCCTTCCAAGACCACGTTTTACTTACTAAAAATGCTAATGCCAGATTTCCCTGTCTCCTGATTACAGAAACTGGGGAGGGAAGTTTCACGCGTGTTACTGGCCGTCTACCTCCTGGAGTGCAGTCTTGCCCTCACACACTCAATCTGCTTCTGTGGCAGTTTGGTAAGTGTTTTCTCTGGATGGTCGAGCACTGTTGGCTTCCAAGGAGCATGTTGTGAGGAGATAAAGTGCATTATGCACTATATGTGGAAATAATAAAAGTGAAATGTGTGATCATCTTTACTTTTCCCTGTAGTTCATAAATAGAAAACATAAAATTACAAAGCTAACAGATGAAACTATAATTTTTAAATTGTACAGTAAAAATGAATGTTCCCATATAGTGCTCATCAGAGCCATACGTCGAAATCTACACAGAAAGGACACACAGCAGTTTTTCTTTCTACTAATTCCCTAAGTGAGCATAGTCGCAATATTTTTGCAGTATTGCAACTATCTTAAGCATGTCTGCATTATAAAACATATCTAAACAATGCTTTTTAATAACTTCATTGTATTTCTTAGTATTTATATTTCCTTCTTACTGCATATTTAGCTTATTTCCAAGTTTTCTAAATTATAAGTAACGATTCAGTGAATATTTAAATACAAATATGTATATATGCAAGAGACTACTATTTCTGTAAGTGGTAGATTCCTGAATGTGTAATTGCAGGGGCAAATTTCAAAAATGCCTAACAAGTCACCATGCCACAAGGGCTTATGAGAAAGATTATTCCCTCGCCAGCTTAAAATAACTACATACCGAATGTTCATTCGTTTTTTTTCCCTCAGATATTAATGGAAGGGCTCCTATTTGAGAGGCATTGCAGTAGGCACTAAGGATGCCAAGCTTAAGAAGGCAGCGGCTCCACTGTCGGAGGAGCTGCATTCCAGTGGGGGAGAAAGAGTAGACAGCAGAGAAGCCTAGTGAACCAGTCTTAAAAATAAAAACAAAGAGTAAAAAACCAAAAAGTTAGTAGATGGAGACCTCATACTTCATGAGAAACAGACTCCCCACAAGTAGTAGAGGCAAGTCCCTAAAATGGTAGTAATAAAACCACCATTTCTGGGAGAGACAAAGCAATCAGAATTCAGAGTTGCTACAACTTATTACATAAAATGTCCAGTTTTCAACAAAACCACAATAGTGACCAACATAATGAAGAGTACTCAAGAGAAACAGTCTCTTGCGGAAAGGGGAAGTGGACGTAATGGCACATGCCTGTAATCCCAGCATTCAGGAAGCTGAGGCAGGAAGATAGTCATGAGTTCAAGGCCAGCCTGGGCAACAGAGTGGGTTCAAGGTCAGCCTGGACTATGTAGTGAGAACCTGTCTCAAAAAAAAAAAAAAGGTGAGAGGAACAAATACTATACTTAACAAAGATGTCAAAAATCTAAATATGTTTGAAAAATTATAAGATGGCAATGATGACTCATGAAATGACACTACCAGCAATTATTTTTAAAAACAATAGAAATTCTGAAGTTGTACTCTAAATATACAAGAGCCGAAATGAAAAACTCTAGAAAGACTACACAGCAGATTTGAGCAGACAGAAGACAAAAATCAACAAACTGGAAGATAGCTCAAAAAAGATCAGTCAAAAAAAAAAAAGATCAGTCCAAAAAAACAGTGGAAAAAAAGAATGAACCGAGCCTCAGAAACCACTGGGGCACCATTAAGGAAGTTTAATGGGACTCCCATGGAAATTGAATGGATGGGGGAAAATGGAGGAAATAATGGCAAAATACTCAGCTCATTTGATGGAAAAAGATCACTGTATACCCGAAGAAACTCAAAGATCCCTAACCTAGAGTAAACACACAGTAACCCCTTCCTAGACACCTTTGTCAAGCTGAGTTTGAAAAAGGGAGAAAAAATTGAAAGTAGCAAGCAAAACAATGGCTCGGTAAACAACGCAATGACAGTAAGGTTGACAGCTGACTTCTCATCAGAAACAGTGACATCCAGGAGCTAGTGGGGTGTCATATTAAAGTGTTAGAGAAAAAAATTCAAGTAAGAATGCTGTGTCCTTTCAAATTAACTTTCAAATTATGAAGATGAGATAAAGACATACACAGATTAAACAGAGAATGGTTTGCTAGCAGAAATGCCATGTAAGAAACACTTAAAAGAGGTGACATCAAATGAAACTCAAACACACCATTGAGAATAACCATAAGGGATTACAAAAATCAATATAAACACCTTTGTGTATGTTCTTTACAACTGGGTAGACTGCATTAGACTCACCCAGGTAATCCAGAAAAATCTTAATTGAAGGTTGCTAAGAAGCCACATGAACTCCATACATCATAAATACTTGGCTAGCTTTTAGCATGAAAGTATCCACACACAATACACAAACAAAGGGGTAATGGCTTTTCTTCGATAAAACTTTGTTAGCCAAAACAGCCAATGGGCCAGATTTACTTCATGCATCATACTTTGCCAACCCATTCTCAGTAAGTACACATTATAAAGCCGTAATTATAGCAGAGTAATGTTTGGTATGAAGTGAAAGACAGGGAAAGGAAGGAGAAAAGACCTGGTAAAATATCACACAAATCCATTTCAATAACATTAAAATAAAAACTAAAGGAGATACTATTAAGTGCCCAACAGAATAACTGAGTTTCGAAACACTGACAATTCCATGTGATAATTAAGACTATGGATAAAAGAAATTTCACACTTCTAGTTAGAATACAAATTATCACAACAGCTATTTTAGCATTACCTTCTAAAAATTAGATGTGTATAAGCCTATGGTTAGCAATTAATTCCTTAGTGCATGCCCAGTGTTTGTCAGACGTACTAAGATACATTTCCAGTAATAATGTAGAGCAATCTTTATAATAATGCCAAAGTGTCCACACACAAATGTGAATAAGTAGAGAATATTTCAGGATAAATTAACAAAATTCTATATAACAACTAAAATGACATCCAGCTCCTTGTAAACATGAGGGAATTTTAAACATGTTCAGTAAAAGAAGGCATACTCATAGAATATGTATTTTATGCTCCGTTCATACGGCAGTTTGAAACAGGAAAAGCTAAAACTAACCTGTAGTGATCAGGGCTGCAAGCTTAGTTGGGGGAGCTGGAAAGGAGCAACGACCTAGGAGCCAAAGTGATCCCTGGGAGGTGGGAAATGGGTAACGGCTGAGTCTTGAGATGTTAGGGTAAAGTGGGGTGCTGGCATCAACTGTGTCCAAGAAAACCAGTGGTGTCTTAATGCAGAAATCAGGAAGCACACCAAATGTGGCAAGTGACCCAACAGAAAGACGGAAGGCTAAGGTGGGAGTGGGACAGAACTAAGACATAAGAAATTTAAGGTCTTACTCTATAAACATCGGTATAGTGTCTGTTTTTAAAATATGATTTGTAAGAAGTTAATTTTTTTTCCAGACTCGAAGACATGCCGGTACCCCCACACCTGTTATGGAGGAGGCTGAAAGCACTTTTTGAAACCCTCAGAAATGTGAGCCTTTTACTGATACGATACCTGATGTGGGTGCTGTGATATTTCGGTATAACAAAGCTGCTGCAAAACCTGCAGATTTTGTGCAAAAGAAAATGCAGAGCAAGCTGAATTTTTCTCCTCAACATTCAAGAAATTTCTGTGCACACTTTTTTCTAGGCTCCTAGGAGAAAGTTTTTTCCCACCAAAATATGAGATTATTACATGGAAGAATTTGTTATCTAGACAGTATGAATAGCTGTCAAAAGACTCTGAAAAACATTTTTGTCTGGGGTGCAGGCTATAAAGATTTGAAGTGTGATGTGTAATTCACAAGAAAACATTGTGTCCCTATGAGTCAAAATCATATTTCACACTCTGAGTTTGTCACCTGAACTAGCTTCTTCCGTAACACAGTATGACAAAGGCCACCAACTCAGAGTCCCTTCGTCATCCCTTGGCTTTTACCTGTCCTCATTAAAGTGCCTTTCCGTGCCAGCAGTCTCTGCTGTCTTTCTGCCCCTTTCATTCCCCGGCTCTCCTCTTATCAGAGTTTGGATCGTCTGTTCAGTCACTTCTCAGCACAAACTTCCTTTGTGCAGTAAGAATCTCCCAGGAATCTGTTATGAGTCCAGTTTCATCTCTCTTCTAACGTGGAGCATCACTTTGGAAAGCTTTGCTCGCCGATACTACCATGTCAGTGAGTACACACAGCTCCCTTTTAATTGTGCTGTTAGGTGTTTTTGTTTTTTTGTATTCTGCTGTCTCTCAAGGTGTTTCACCAGTTGTTACCTACTACTGTTGAAATTTTTTGATTCCACAGATTTCAGTGTTTAGCTCATTTCTTTCAGCATCTGCTGTGCGCCAGTGAGTATATTCAGTGCTGGAGTGTTGAAGATCAATAAGGCACCTGATGACACATTTTTGTTCAGGGGAGGAAACAACAAATGAAGCCTATCTGATGCATTAATTAGCATAAGTATGAAAGAATAGGAATAGGACAGAAGAGTTAATGTTCCATTTGTGAAATAAAAGTGACAATGCTTTATAAAACCTTTGAGCAGGGGATTAGTAGTTTACCAAGCAGATTGAAACATATGATCCGAATGAGGGAGTTGCGTTATTTGTCGGCCTTGTAGGTCTAATAAGCTCATGGCCTGCTTTTCTCTGTTGTGACTTTGATATGTCATGTATCAAAGGTGGGAGGACATTTCGATAGAAGGATTAGCTCATCAGAAATGTTGAAAGGGAGGGCAGAACAAGATGGTGGAATAATCCAGGAACGCTCACACCCCACATAAACATCAACTTGAACAACTATCTACACACAAAATACCTTCACGCTGGCTAAGGAAACTAGGTAAAAGAACATAGTTACCTGGTAATGGCGTAAAAGCAAAAGCCACATCGAAGAAAGTAGGAAAGACAGTTTCACATTACCTGTGTACCACTGTGGAGGAGAGGAGAGGAGAGTATGCACAAGACTTTGCCTTGGACTCCAACACCAAGCCTGCCAAACACTGAGGAGACACTCATGACCCTGCCATAGAATGAGTACCAGTGGACTGAGCCTGCAGATCTGTCCTGTACTGTGAAGTCATGGACCCAGTTTGCACTCCTCAGCACTAGCAGAAAACTGCAGCAGCCCCAGACTTTAGACAAACCCCAGAGGCAGATGGGCCTCAGTATCTACAGCACTTCAGATGCACTTCAGCACTACCACCCTCGGTGGCTACGGGATTGTAGCCTGGCTCTACAATGATCACGGTGGACTGGGACTTAGAACGTCACCCAATGCTACTCGACACTACAGTGGCCACGGTGACCCAGGCACAGGGACCACACCACAGAGTCTTCCCAGAATCTCTGGTCAGGCTGGCATTTGAAGAGCACTTCCAACATAGACAGTCCACCAGGCCAGAACAACTGCTATTAGTGCACAGATAAAAGCCACAAGGATCCAAGACAATCAAAGAAATGTGACATCACCAGAGCTACAAAAGAACGTGCTGGTAACAGACCCTAAAGAAATGGGCATGTGAACAGCATGAGAAAGAATTCCAAATAACTGTTCTAAACCAGCTCAGCAAACTTCAAGAAAATACAGAGCAATGATCCAAAGAAAGGGTCAGAACACTTAAACAATCTGAAATAATGGCATCAAACAAAAATTTTGCAAATAACTAAATGAAATAAAATGCAATAGAAGATGTCAGTAGCAGAAATGATCAAGTAGAAGAAATAATCTATGAAGGCAAGTTGTTACACATAGAGGAGAGAAGTTAAAAGGAATGACCATTATGAGATTTATGTTACAGCATCAAAAATAAATACTTCAGTCATTGGGCTTCACGACAAAAAAGATAAAACAGGAGAGAAAGTTAAGGAAACAGTATTTTTTTAAACTGGGGAAAGATATTCAGACCGAGGAAGTTCAGTGTCTCCAATCAGATCCAGTGCAAATAAAACTGGCCTATGACATAAGCAATCAGAAGAGCAAATGAAGCAGAGGAAGAAGGAGGAGAGCGACCACCATCCCAGCAGACTTCTCAGTGGAAACCTCACAGGGTAGGGCAGTGAGAGGATATACAGAGTGCTGGCAAAAGCACCAAAAGGACTCTGTGAAGTCTAGACAAGCAGGCGGCTGCACTGGTGCCAGATTCTAGCTTAAGGCAACAAGTATGGAAAGGGAAGGTGATTCTACGCCCAGAAGAACCTGGCACCTTCCCGTTAGCTGACCCCGCAGAAGTGGAGATAAACAACCTATCTGAGAATTCAAAATAATTGCTTTAAAAAGCTCAACATACTCCAAGAAAGTACAGAGAAACAATTCAATGAGACCAGGAAAACAACAAATAACCAAAATGGGAAACTTCACTGAGAGTTTGAATTGATTTTTCTTTTAATTTGGAGCTAAAAAATGCACCAATCAGAAAAAAAAAAAAAGATATCTGGGAAGTTGATACTAGGTTAATTGAAAACATACATAGGAGAAAAAGAAAAATACTGAAGCATACAGGGCTTATGAAACAGCATCAAGGAACAAATGTTCAAATAATGAGAGAAGAAATAGACCAAGAGCAAAAGCTTAAAGAAATAATAGTTTAAAAAATTTAATCTGGAAAAAAAGATATAAATATCCAGGTGTAAGAAGCTCACTAATACTCAGATTCAACCCAAGTAAGACCACACCCAAATATAATTAAATTTTAAAAAATAAAAGGCAAAGACAGGAGCCTGAAAGCAGCAAAAAAAAAAAAAAAAGCATCTCATATAAAAGGGAGTTTGAGCAAGGATAATAGCAGCTTTCCCAGCAGAAAGGGAACAAGCCAAGATGGTGTGGGGTGACACAAAAAGATGACAGGGGAAAACACTGCCAACCAAAAACACATGATCCTGCAAAGGTAGCTTTCAGAAATGCAGGATTCTCAAACAAAAGATGAGAGTGTTAATCACACCGATACTGTTCTACAACAAAAGCTAAAGGGAATTCCTTCAGCTGAAGAAAGAAGATTCTAATTAGTAACACAAATATATATGAAACTCACTGGTAAAATAAGTATACAGTCAAACACAGAATAGTATAATACTATATTGATGGGGTGTAAATCACATATCTTTGGTAGTAATGTCAAAAGACAAAACATTAAAAATAATGCTACCATCATTTTTTAAAGGATACGCAACATAAAAAGATTAAAGTTGTGACACCAAAAAATTTAGAAAATTGATGAGATGGAGTAAAAGTGTAGAGTGTTTTTATGTGATGAAAGTTACATTTTTATCAACTTAAAATATCCTGTTATGTTTTGTGCAAATCTTATATTTTGTGTATGTTGTACAATGGTGCTTCAGTTCATAAACTTAACTACACAATTCTGGTTGCAAACTGAATTGAATGAGAACCGAATCAAAGTTCCCCATAAGGTCAACATTGAACTTAACCACTGAATTTGATTCAGTTCTCATCCAATTTGTTTTGTGACCAGAATCGTGGAAAGAATTAAATTTGTGAACCGAGGTACCACTGTATCTTGCTAACTGCAAAACAAAAACCTACAAGGTGTGATCAAAAAATATGGTGCATGTTTAAATTTTTTTTTAATTAGTACTGTAAAAGACATTGCCATGAATCTCCCTCAGAATATTCCCTCGCTTCAAACACACTTATCCCATCATCCTGGCCACTTCCTGCAGCAGCTCGGGAGTCCTCTTTTTGTGAGTGCCTTTAGTTGCACTGTCCTGGCTGCCTCAATGTCCTGAATTGATTCAAAAAGTTTTGCTTTTGTGGTCGTTTTGACTTTGGAGAAGATCCAGAAGTCACACGGTGCCAGATGCCATGACTAAGGTGCGTGAGGACACAGTGTCATGTTTTTACAAGCCTACTTTTCTGTTGGATGGCACTCAGCAGTAGTACTCACTGTATTTTCTATCACACCTTGTAAAGAGATGAGAAAGGATGTCGTGGATTTGAGAAGATGTGGCTAGAAATCACTGATCAAAAAGGAAAGTGATTAAGGATGAACTTTGAAAGATAGACAAAGCCAACTCTGCCTTTTTGGCCTTGTTAAGACTTTATGTAAACATAGAGAAAAAAACTAAAAAGATGAGAAGATCTGAAAGTGGGAAGAGGTTCTTAAAACAGTGAAAGGCGCAAGATAGCAGAACCCAATAGAAATATAATATGAACCACATGTGTAATTTTAAAGTTTTCTAGTAGCCACCCTAAGAAAATAAATGGAAACAGCTTAACTTTAAAAATTAGTTTAATATGTAAAACAACGTAATTGTATCATTTAAACGGAATGAAAATTCTTGAGATAATTTCCTATCATGTCGAGTCTTCAAATTTGGTGTAGATTTTACACTACCACAAATACGGATTCAAACTACGTTTCAATCGTTCAGGAGTCAAACCTGACGACTGGTTGCTTTATCGGAGAGGGCGAGTCCTAAAATGTCAGTCGAATTCACAGAACATGTACCCTCTGCTCTTCCCACCCAGACAGAGTGAGCAAGCTCTTGGAACAGCGGAAACCTGTGTTACACGTCACGGGATGAAACGCCCTGTCAAAAAGCTGAGGACACACGGGGGTCTGGGCCCAGAGCGGGCAGAGTGCGGGGACCCAAATCCTCCTACCCTGTTCTCGTCTCAGCAGACAGCTTTGGTTTTTCCTTTTCTTCTGGATTATTCTCACCCGCATATAAAGATGTTATTTCTCCTGCGAAACAAAAACAAAACACCTTTGGACTCTGCTTCTGCCTCTGCACATGACATTTGTTTCTTTCCTTTAAAAACAAAACTCTACTTGCCTATCCATATCGATGACCCCAGACCCTTCCCACTTGCTCTTGCACCCATTCTCGTGAGAATTCAGCCTCCATCTCTCTTCTGAACATACTTCTGCTCAATGACAGTGACTTCCCTGCTGCAAAAGGCCTTGAGAGGCACACCTGGGCCGACCCCAGAGTCGGCCACCCTCCCACGCTTCTCCACACAGCTCGCCTTTCCGACCGCGCCTCTCCTCCTGGGCTGGATCCTGCTAATTTCTGCGAGGCCCTAACGAGCCCTTCGCGGCTCAGTCCCCGCGTGCAGAACGACGCTGCACCCACGGCCACGCTCACGTCTGGTACCTGGTGCTTGGGGCTCAGTGCAAACTGAGGGGACTCCACCATGACATTGTGCATTTCTGCCACGTGCTAGACACCGCAGGCTCACACTCGATGATCGGCAGCTTAAAAAAAAGGTGAAAAAAATAATGTCATC
>PVJO010019192.1:0-34941 GCA_004026905.1 Hystrix cristata | reverse complement strand
AATTCATAAGGGAGGCAGAAATGTAAAGAAACAATTTGAAATACTGAGGGAATGTTAAACTACAATAATGTGTAAATACAAAAATAAGACAGACACAAAAAACCACTCACAAAGCCTTATATAAGAGAGTGATTCTGAGCAGGGACTTGATGGTAAATAAGGATTTGTCAATTAGGCAAGGAAAATGGGAAGATTATTTGGGAAAGCAGAATACGTGCAGAATTCATTTCAGATTCTAAACAGTTAAAAACACCAAACACTATTTGCATTTTTCTTTGTCTCTCTCTCTCTCTCTCTCTCTCTCTCTCTCTCTCTCTCTCTCTCTCTCTCTCTTTTCATCCCTTAGAGATTTTGTAAATGGGAAGGGGGACACAAGTTGGAGGGGGAAGGGTGAGATGGCAATGAAAGGGGACAAAAGAAGAATTACATATCTTCTGTACATGTACATTCTCTCCATGATAAATGTAATCATTATGTAATGCCAACATATACTAATAAAAATTAATTCCTACCAACAGGAAAATAAAAGGTAGTATACTTCAAAAAACCCCAAAACACTAATATGGGAAATATTTTTAACTTTAAGAATTGTAATTATATAACAAATAGAAACAATAACATATACATTAAACATACACTTGATAGTTCAGAAACAAGGTTTTCAAGGAACAGGTTCCTTTTAAATTTAAATTTAAATTGAATACACTCCAATGGACAAATGAAATAATGAAAAATAAAGTCAGTAGTGCAGTCTATTTTATTTTAACCTCTATTATAGGCTTAATGTAAGTGACATTACTACAGGTAAACATGATATACTGTGCTGGTTCTGGTTGTTGCCTTTGAAGGCTATATTACAATAAGGAAAAGAGACTGTAATGGAGAAGTGGGTTTAAAAAATGAAAGTTCATTTTCCTCACATGCAACATCTGAAGTAGATTTCCAAGTTGTCAGGTAGCATCATTCAAGGACAAAACGTTTTGTCTTTTTTCTCCACAATTTCATAGAAATTTATTAACATGTGGTTAGAGTTGGATTGCTATGGTTTCCAGCTGACTGTAAGAGAAAAATCCTGCACAGGACACTGGCCCAGTTTCTTTAGCCTAGGCTTGGAAGGTACACATGTCATCTCTACTCACCTACCATTGAAACAACTGCAGACACAAATACTACAACAAGCTGAAGAGAGAGCGACAGAGGGAGGGAGGGAGAGAGAGAGAGAGAAAGTTGTAGCTTGGCCAATTCTCTGTGAAGAAAACAGCTGTTGTGGAGAAAAAGTAGATTCACTACAGAGAACCTGTATTTCAAATCCTCTCTGGAGAATTCCCATTTTGTGAATCACGGTAAGGAGGTAAGACAATTAAAATTGTCACCTTGATTGGCTTAGGAGCCACCTAGGAGATTAGTAAAGTGTACTACTGGGTGTGTTTGGACAGGTCATGGAGGTGTGACCTCCAGTACTATATACGGTCTCTGGCCCTTTCCTCTCTCACACTGTTCCCCTGATCTATTTCTTGGCCACCACAAACTAAGCATCTTTGCTTAACCATGCCCTTCTGCCATCATGTTTCTGCCTGGGAGCCAGATAACCACGGACTGCATCCCTTGAAACTGTGAGCCCAATTAAACTGCTCCTCCTTTAAATTGTGGATGTCGAGTGTTGTGTCCCTGGGTCCGAAAAGCCGACTAAACAAGAAGAAATCTTACATGGCCTGTAGGAGCTGAGCCACAGGATTCTTGACTGTAGCCTCTAGAGCACAGATGTATAACCTAGACAAGAACACAGTTATGCATCTTGGATTTGCTGGTCAGTTACACAGATGCTGGATGCGGGCTGGAAAGTATTTGGCACAGAGAACTAGCTACTTTGGTGACAAACACAGTAATTGTAGTTTCAGTGTGGAGCTCTGAACTGAACTGCAACTTCAGAGCTTCCTATTGTAGCAAATATAATGCAAATTCAGAAAAAATGTGTGCAAATACACAGTGTGTGTGTGTGTGTGTGCGTGTGTGTGTGTGTGCGTGTGTGTGTGTGTTGCAGACACAAGAGCTTAGAGCTCGGTAGTGACACCAAAAGTACTCAATGTTCTCATGGCACAAATTAATGGAGCACTTCATCTCTTCTTCTGGGGGCCTCTCAGTGATTCTTTATGTACTCAACATTCTCTTTTTACTATTGAAATTTATTACAGATAAATTAAAATATAGAGAACATGAATATACAGTTTGAGTCTGAAAAACATATATCAGTATAATCATCTGCCATTAATATATATTTCCACAACAGCTGAATTCTCTCATGCCCCTCTCTCAGCAGTGCCTCCTCCCTTCAGGAAAGGATGAGTCTGACTTTTTATCCCTAAAGATTAGTGTGGGCAATTCAAACATCACATGAATACAGTAATAAAATATATATTCATTTGCCTCTGGCTTCTTTAGCTCTGTGTAACATTTAGCTCTGTGTAACATCACATGAATACAGTAATAAAATATATATTCATTTGCCTCTGGCTTCTTTAGCTCTGGCTTCTTTAGCTCTGTGTTATTACTTTTAAGTATTCCTTTACATGAATGTTAAATTTGTTGCCGCCTTCTCTTGTGATATTCATTTTATTCCTTTCCAATTTGATGTTGTCATGAATTTATTTGCTCCATAGGTTCACAGATGTCTTTCTGTAGACATAGGTTTTCTTTCTTTCTCTTCAAAAAAAAATTTTGAGTGAGTACCCAGAAGCAGAATGTCTGGGCAATATGCCTTCATTAGTATAATTTTAAGTCTTGAAATCATCTGGAATTAATTTTATTACTTAAAGATACAAACTTTTATTAACACATAATAACTATTAAATTATTTCAACATGTAAACAAGAGTTATTACTCATCTCTTGATTATTTTGGATAAACGATTTTTATTTAGCACAATAGTATGTTGACTACCATTCTTATTCTCCAATGGAAGAGGTATCAGTATTTAAATTTCAAAATGATTTTAATTCAAGACAAATCCATTATCTGAATGATGGAAAACAAGTGAATAATAACTTCCACTTTATTGTGCTAGTATAATGATAGCATAAAAATTGCTTCAATTTAGCCTCATGTAATTTATGTTTATAAGACTGTAGCAGTCAGGTGAGGGTTGACATCAAAATTTAAACTTAACAGTGAAATTTACTGAAAGGATATGGGAGTGGTCCATAGAATCAAAGGAGAAACAAATGCAGAACTTCAAGAGAGACTTAAATGTGGAAGTGGAAACTCATCAAAAGCTGACACGATACTTACTCCCTTTACAGTGTGTGTGTCCTCTTTCCATGTCTATCTAATCATCCTCTCCCCAACAGAGATGGTACAGCAATCCATTTGCTCAGGGACAGCTAGCTCAGCATCACTCTCTTAAAATGTTTGTTTCTGCATTTAAATTGATGTCATCTCATAATCCAATCATCAAGAAAAAATAGTCTCTCATTGTACCAATTTCAAATTCTTGAAAGAAAAAGTATCTGATTATCTCCCCTTAGGTCAGATACATACTGCTAACACGTCCAGTTATGATACGGGCATAGAAGTCAGAACCAAGTGATAGCTAGGCGATAGTGATGCTCTATTCATTCTACTGTAGGGGGAGAGGGAGAAAATGAATGGCAAAGATGTTCTTTGTTATATTTATATCTTTTCCATTATTAGTTCAGTCAGAAACTGATTTGAAGTTCCCAGCCTTGTTTATTGTAGGGAGCTTTAATCACCGATTCCCGAGAAGAAGCAAATTTTGGATTACATTCACGTTTGTGTTTTCTAAGACACTTCATTCAGTGCAGAGCAAACAGTAGGCACTGAAACACAGAAACACTTTTATGTTCCTGAGTGATAAATGTTCCCCCCTGTCTTGCATCCAAGATGAAAAGAAACATACTGTTATAAGGTTCAGTCAGCCTCACTGATAAGGACTCCGTTTCACATCCTGAAGAATTAATCAATTAATTCACATTATACTTGAAAAAACTTTTTTCTGGATTTAATTCAGTACTTTTAGAGTTGTTGATTGCTTTTTTATTCATATAAGATGTGTGATTATTTGAAGTTTGCCTCCCTAAAAGAAGGGAAATTCTGGAGTGCATCTACTATTCTCAATTCTGCATTTTTCTCTTTCTGATAGTAACAATAATGATCTAAATTATATAGTTGGCTTTGGAAGATGGCATGTGTATTTTAGTCAATTATAAGGAATTACAAGTTGTGATTTAGAAGTACAATGAATATTAACTTTAAAGAATTATTTCAGTAAAAAACACATTGCACTGTCATGAAGGAGGATGAGGTCATTTGCTCATTTATCAGGCTGTTTTCTATGTGTGTCATTTCTTCTTTATTTTAGTTTATTAGTACATGCGTATTGTATGTAATTTAAACTCCTTATGGGAATTTGGTACAGATACATAGCACATTTTACTCCTTTCTTAATCCCCTTTCCCTTTCCTCTCTCTCCACTCCACCCATCCCTGTGAAGGTTGATTGATTGCATCCATTCGAGTAAGAGAAACTCAACTAAAGTGACTCAGAGATTCCACACCCTAGAGTGTGAAGGCCCATCCTAGGGTAGGTTGTTGCCTGGAAAGTACAAAGGGGGAAATGAAGGACAAATCTGCTTCAGTTTCCTCAGATGACCTCCAGTCTTTGCCTTCACCTCTGAGGTCATCTCCTGGCTTCCAGAGCAGACTCGCTGGCCGGCTGACACGGACTGGCACAGTCACTGTCGTGAGCTCTGGACATCCGCTTAGATCCTTTGGATCTCCAGTGTGTAGATGGACCCTCCGCACTCTTCCACATCTGACTCTGGGAGGCCCTCATTAGTCGAACTCTAAATTCTTATACATTCATGTATCTTGTATTATGTGTGTTTCTCTAGTAAATACTGACCGATACAATCCCCCGCCTTTTTTATGTACGAGTTTGCAGTACATAATATTTACATTCCTTGTGTGGAGTTCATGCCAATTCC
The DNA here is from genome assembly GCA_004026905.1 of Hystrix cristata. NCBI lineage: Eukaryota > Metazoa > Chordata > Mammalia > Rodentia > Hystricidae > Hystrix > Hystrix cristata. The sequence continues at coordinate 29,942 of PVJO010019192.1, read as the reverse complement.
TTTCTAAAATCTCTTATCCCCCAGCACCAAACAAACAAACAAACAAACAAAAACCCTCTTATCCCTTCCCTCCCTTCCCTCTTCCTTCATCTCTCAATCCTCTTCCCCTTTGAGACCCATATCCGTTTCACATGCTCTAATGAGTCCATATAATATTCATTGTTCACTGTAGTGTTCCTGGGTATAAATTTAGCTCACGCAATTCCATCAAGGTCAAAACACAGAATCAAAATCACCTTCATGGATCTTGACTGACCTGATTTTCTCACATGAGAAAAACTAAGTGATTTCCATTTAGAACTCTGGAATTTGGTCTCAAGATTATAGACCCAAGTTTCATCTCCCATGATGACATTTCTTAAAACATTGGAATCCGAAGCTGCAGAATCCTGCAACTTCAATGAAATACACTGTCCGTGACCCATTGTTTATGGCACACTTTAAGGACACCCTCTCATGATTGTAGCGTACAATAGGCTGACTGAATCAAACAAGTTGAAACTTGTCACACATTGTTACTACAATTCATTATTTTACTTCTTCTGTTGAAGATTCCTGCCCTTCTGCTAGATTGCATTCAGCAGCAACATTTACCTTATTTTTGATTACATAGTGCAAGATGACTAGAGACTGGGGGCGACTCGGTGTTAGAGAGCTGCCATAGCGTGAGTGAGGCCCTGGGTTTAATCCACAGCACTGTGAAAAACTAAAAATAAGTAAATAAGCAGATAAATACAGTTTTGGTTACCAAAGGTATTATACGACACTAAAAAGCACATTAAAGTTTTACCTTCCTGGATTTTATAATTATAAAACTACTATAGAAAAACATTTTTAAAATTATAAAATGCCAGAAGGAAGAATATTCATTGCTAATGCTGTGGAATACTGAGAGGGTGTGTGGTAAAACTGAGCAGGAGAAATGCCGTTATTGACACCTTTATGAATAGTGTTCATGAAGTTGGTAATATTGCACTGAAATGTTGTTGAAACTGGACAGACAAGAGTGAGCATTTGAGGAGTAAGAGATATCATAGACACATTTGTACAAGGGAGCAAAAATCTTTTTAGGAAAACTAAAACAATTCTGATGAGACTGAAAATAAGAGGAATTAGGGTTTAAAGATATGGTAGGTCCAGATCTGTCAAGACCCCACAGCTTGAGTTAGCCCTACAAAAGAACTCTGGTTTTCATTATTTTCTAAACTGGTATCAAAAGGATTAAAAAATGTTTGAGGAGCACTGTTATTATGACCCTATTTGCAGAAATATTAACTACAGCTTAATTCAGATCTAACATGCTTTTTGCTGTAAAGTATTGTTGCTAATTAAGCAATATCTAGAATGTGATTAATACAATTGAAGTGGTTCCTGAGAATGATTATTCTCTTCACTCACAGCAGGCGAAGAACTCAAGACCTTGTGCTATCTCCTGCTCACATCTATTCCTGGAAAGTTTCCTTAGCCACACAAATCCTGAAAAAATAGTTGCATCTAAATCATACTTAGGAAAACTACATTGCTTCAACTTGGGATTGAAACACACAAAAACCATCATGTTCTGAATATATATTTTTCTGATTGATAACAGACACAACCCTCTTACTACTCTAAAGCCACATTTTAATATATCAAAACTTTATTTCAAATCCAGCTAATAAAAAATATATATGATGCCACTCAGAGATTTTTGATAAATTTTGGAGTTCAATGAACTACTGTGTTATTGTTTCATTGTGGCCTCAAAATGGACTTGACATTAGCAGGATGACTCTGATAAATGAGATAATTCAAGCTAAGTAATATATCTACAATTTTGAATGTAACAGAAATCTTGTTTTGAATTTGTCCTTATGAGTACAATAATAAGATTTTAGGTATACCTGGACATATGTAGAAATTCTACTGGACCAGTCTGATGGCACTGTATTCATATAAGGGCCAGGCTTGCCTTGGTCCTGAACCTGCTATGAGGGTCCAGAGATGCGTCTGAAAAGTAACAGGTGGCCTAATTGAAGTCTGTTTGTATGGGCCATAGAGAGTCTCCCAAGAGAAATTTCAGTCTAAGAAATTTTGAAAGAAGTTTCCAACACAACATTGATTTAGAATCAAATTCTAGTAATTGTAGGGGAATAGAAGCCTTTTTCTGTTCATGATTTCTGTCACTACATTGGCTTTTGTCTTGCCCTTGTACACATGTAATGGACTTTAACAAAATATTTTTTAAAATATATTTCAAAATCATCAAAGGAAAAGTAATGCAACTCAAAAGAGTTCAATCCAAAAGTATGGGAAACATTCCCTGCTGATTCGACTCAGAAAACTACAGTTGCACTTGACCGAGGAGGGGGAGGCCAGGACAGCTCGTCAGAGGCAGCTGTCCTGGCTCAACGGGCTCAACAGGACTGGAGCAGAAGGGCTGGCCACAGCCATGAACTGTGGATGGAAAGGAGTTGTGGATGCTCTTTTGGCAGAAAAGCATAAGGGACATGGTGCAAAAAATGGACTTGTCTACTTCACCTGGGGCTGCAGACCTTGTTTCAGAAAGGTAAGAGAGGGAAGGAAGTGAGGATGAATCAGAGATGCGTTAAATATCAATGCGACCTCTTTCAAACTCTAAGCTCTGGAGAATTATTTTGCATCCCATCCAAAAATCACAGGGCATTTTGAATTATCATTTTTCTTTCTGACCATGTAAGACTTCTTTCCATCTCTCTCAAGGCATTCTATGCTGTAGATGAAAATTATTCATTCGGAGGAAATGATGAAACACTTGGACTTTTCACATTCTCTGGTCGTACATTGTTATTCTATTTTTGTTTTCAGAAGTTTCTCATGAAAGAAAATTGCTTACCTCAGCCTGACATTAACTTTACTCCTGAAGCAGAATTTGTACTGCATGCTGAGAAGAAGGCTCCAGGAATATAATTCCCTTCAACACAGTCCCAGAATCATGCACACCATCCTTTACCTTCCACCAAAGCAGGGGAGAAATTAACCATATTTTCCCCTATAAATGAATATTTAGATCTTGTGTAGTGGGTCCAGCAGGTGGTATAACTACTCATGAATTACTGAGGCAAGAATTTTCTCTTTTTGGGAAAGTTTTCTCCTTTCTAACACAATATGTTCAAATACTGACGCTCAGGAAATGGTGAATGAGAAAGAGGAACTCTGTTGAATGCAACTGGTAATGAACAAAGTGGCACGTGCACTTTGTGTATGTTTCGTTATTGAAACTTACATCTTGCTTTTCAATCACAGACATTGTGTTTTTGCGTCGAAATTCAGTAGGTGTAATACCAATAATAGTTCATATTTACCATGAGTTTTTCACATGTTAGGTTCTGTGGTCTTAGTACTTGTCATAACATACAACGATGGGTCTGACATTTTCTCTTACAAGTAAGGATCAGACAGATAGAAAAGTTGAATTAACTGTCAAATTGGGGACTCCAGTCTGGGACTCAATACTAACAGTCTCTAGGTTCAAATCCATGGGCTTTATCACCTCACTGTGTCAAATACTGTGTTACTCTGAAAACTTTACCTACAGAATTATAAGGGATTCACAACCATTTCTTAAAATTAATCATTCTAAGAGAAATCCTTATTAACCAAAATCGTCTCATCAACAATGCAAGTTTTGGTAATATGGAATGAAGTTAAGAAAAATAAAAATAATAACAAAAAGGCTTTCTGTCATGCTCAAACAACTCTGAGGCAGAGAGAAAGTAATAACAATGTCCGGGGAAAAGCCAGCAGCAAGCAGACTAAAAATCTTCACTCCCTTTGCTTTTACTTTTGTTGTTTTTATGCTCCTGTGGACTATTATCCTCCACTTGGCTGTGTTTCTGGCAATCCATCGCTAGAAATGCTATTCAATAAAAGCAACTTCATGAAAGTTATCTTTTAAAAAAACTACAAAATGAAGTATTTTAAAATTTCATTGAAACTCTGTATACATAACAGAAGATCATTTAGAAAGGAGGGCACTGACAATGAAGTTCTTAATTTAATGCGTATTCATCCAGTGTCTATATTATAACATCATGCTATAATGTTAATGAAAGATGTGGGTTAGTGGCTACTCCAGGACTCGACAACAATGAAGAAGAAAAAATACAGGAATGACCTGTATTACTTAATCTTCTGTATATTATAGAATATTTTGTTACAGTCACATAAACTAAAAAATAGTTCTTCCACTGTGGAAAGGTACAAATATGGAATCCAATCAATGCTTAGTAGGGGGTCCTGGAGCCTGGAGTTGGAGATATTTTTACCTCTTGGAATAATTTTGGCATTTTGTATATTTTTCCAAAGCATTGACTTTTCCAATGCTAGTGATTGGTTTTATTTGAATCATTAGCTTTTAAAATAGGATTCTTGCAGTTTTAATTCCTCTTTAACATTTTAATATATACAACACAAGAGCAGTTTTAAGTAATTATATCTTTAAAATGAATTTCATTACAACCATTTTGATTTTTCTCTTTCCTGAAAAATCTCTTAATAGTCTTCCTATAATATAGCCAAATAGTTCTTAATAATTTTAGCAAACACATACCACAATAGGATGACGAAGATGCTATAAATAGTAATGAGAGACCAAAAAATAATTAACCTCCAAAACCATTTTTATGAGAAGTATGAAGAAATGTAAATATTATCTTAATGATAATTCCTAAAACATACATCTTTTCTTTTGTAATTATCAAGAAAATCATCATGGGCTTTTGCCGAATGTGATTATTTCTATGTAAGAACGTCTTTAAGCAATCTACTTTGCAAGTATAAGCAGTAAGTTAGTGAGAATACTAATTATTATTTCTAACTAAAGACGTTTAATACTTATTTCTACTTCAAAATCTACATATTGCAAACTTAGGTTAAAATAACTGGTTTTTCTCACTCGATAATATTGACAATGTGATATGTGAGGAAAGTGTATTTCATAAAAGTTGTTATCTTTGCAAATTCTACCTATTTTGTGTTGTCATATATTTCATTAGACAGAAAATATGATGATATGATTCTAGTTTTGGATTTTAATGTTGAAACGTAAACTTTTTTATTTATTTAAATATTAAGTATTATTTGTGGTACAGTTTTCTGCTAAAACCTTTTGACAATATAATTAATTAAAATTGAGAATAACAAATAACTATTCTCAGCAGACGATACTTATCCTGAGCAATAAAATTTACCTGTTTTGTGCTTAGCCACTAGAAAACACAATTTACTTTTGTTTTCAGAAAAGGTTAATTTAGCTGCAGCCACATTTACCTTGTCTCTGAGAAGCACAATGGTTGAAAGACTCCTACATCATGCTGTTCAGGAAATCGAAGTGTCTGTTTTATATTATTATACGCAACAAGGCTCTGCTTGTTCACTTTGAGCCCACCAATGCTAAGTACTTTACTTAATAGGCTTGGCGAGCATGAATATCTGGGGAAAGCTTAAAAGAAACATTCAAGGGAAAGAAGATGCAAAGCCAAATCTTTTTTGACTATCTAAAAATCTTTACACCACTTGAAGTTTTGTAGTGAGAAATATTCTCTGGGATTGATGATAGCCGCTCTGGACCCAAGTTATAGTGATAATAAAGTCATATGTCACCCAACACTTATACAAGCATGGTTTAATGCTGTAATCTTGGAGGAAATTAGCAGACATAAGTTAAAGTTTTTATATTGTTTTAAAAGATGAATATTTCAAAGTCTTTATGGCCTACTTACAAGCACCATGTAGTGGCATCCACTTATAGTTGAGAGAAAGGAAATTTTTCAGGCAATGTTTTACTTAGTGTTTCAAAACATTGCGAGCATAAAATCCAAAAAGCTTTACTGAAGTCTGAGGTATTTCTCTTCATTCTTTATTGAAAAATGAAATAAAGCTACAGGCAGCAGAGATAATCAACAAGGAATCACCAGCGAATTTAAATTTGCTTACATTTAAATTTATTATGTTATTTAAATCCCCCAGCTTATGTTTAGCAATACATAAAACAACAATTTGCACGGGATACTGAAATCTGCATTTTTATATTCTTTCATCAAAATAGATGCATGAAGCTAAACTTTAAATACCGTTTCAAAATCCTTCGCCTTTTGGCTAAAACAGCCCAAGACTCCTGGAATATCAGTATTCTCCAATATTCTCCAGCGATCTCTTCAGCTAATTTGGGGAGGAGCTGAGAGAAAAATGACAGCAGATCTACTACCCTCAATAAAGCCTCATTGTAAGGACCTTGGACACCCCGCGGTTCTTGTCCTACCCATTCTATCAGTAGACTCTGTAACAATGTAAAACTCTCTTGATCTGAATGGATATTAACTATTATATATTTCTTCAAAAATTTTTTTTTTGGCTCGAAAACAAAGAACTAAGACAGTACTGTACAATATACAAGAGACTTTCTAAAGACTCAAATATAAGGTACCTGTTTCTGAAGGAGAATTCTAACCTTAGAAAAGGAAAAGTCCTGGAAAAGTTGATCCATTTTTATCTCCAAATTCTTGTTGTGTGTTGCTTGTCTTCTTTCCATGTCTCTGTAACTCTACTTAGAAATTCCCCTTCAGCCTACCTCTGCAACAACCTGAATTTTAATAAACCACCCTGCTTTCCTTTTGTGTATATTGTTTTATTTTTTAATATTTCAGGTATGTAAATTATGTAGTATATTTAAGGCACCAAGATAATAAAATTAGAGACTTAGTACTCCGATTCAGTAATTGAATACTAAAATTATAACCTTGAAACCTCTTTATGCTTTTCCTTAGTAATATTCTTTATTCTCCCATAAAAGGGTTAATATAATCTGAATTTAGTGTAAATTATTCGCATATTTTTTACTGTAGTTTTTACTACATGGACATTTTCCCCTAAAATATATAAAGTTAAATTTTGTAGATTTACAGGTTTTGTATGAGTGACGCCATGCTATCTTTATTCTTCTATCATATCTTATTTTTTATTTAGCCACACTAGTGAAGAGTTAGTTCCTTTCATAATTATGATGCAAGAAATTTATTCTTTTTTAATGATGATAATTTGGATTATTTCTAGTTTCATCCTATTTAATACAAAGATGCAATGAACATTCTTGATAACAACAGTTTTTCTAGAGTTCTGTAGATGTATTGGGAATGCATATTTGTAAACTCTATAAGAAAATATCAAATTGGATTTTGCAAAATTCATACATGAGTTTACATAATCAAGTAGCAGTATAGAAACAATCCTCTTGGTCCTCATCTCCCATGATTATCTTTGCAGGCTCCACACAGATGCCTGTTTGAATTTTAACTGAAGACAATTGACTATCTTAATCAATTTCAAAAGAGGTATCTTTTTGACAGTAGGTTTCTCCACCCATGTACATGATCTGTCTCCACATATGTGGCTATTATTTACTTTGATTTACCATCATATCTTGATGGTAAGTGTTTAACAAGGAAAATTTGAATTCTTTGGCATAGATTAATGCAATCAGTTTTTGTTGTTAATTTTATATCAGCCATTTGATGGATTTTCTCCTGAGCAATAAATTCTTGTGGTATCTCAGGTAAGCAAAAATTTTCCCTCCTGCTTCACACACACTTATCCCATTCTTGCCAATTTTTGAAGCAGTTCTGGAAGTCCTTCTTAAGTGTCTTTAAAAGGTGTGAATAAAAACAAATGCAGTGGATGTTACTGCTAATCGCCATCCAGTGAAAAGGCGGTTTCACAGAAATATTACGATATTCCCTCATTCAACTTTTTCACCAGGTCTGCTACCATACAATGTGTCTGCTTCTTCCACAAAATTAAAAAAATGATGAAAGCTAAACATTTTGAATTGACTCAGGACATCAAGGCAGCCGCAACAGCCCAACGAAAGACACTTATGAAAGAGGAACTTCCAGAACTGCTTCAGGAAGCAGGGCCAAGAATGAGGGCACAAGTGTGTCCAGAGCGAGTGGAAGTACTTTGAGGGGGATTAATGGCAATGTGTCTCTTACTGTAATAAATTTTTTAATATATTCACAATACTTTCTATCACACTTTAAATGTCTCTAATGCATCTATTTAGAGGATACAAAGTTCTTCCTTCAGTTTTCAGATATGAGGACTTATGAAGTGATCTGCTTCATTACAGATCCCAAGTGGCTGTGGTGGACTTACTGTGTCCACTTGAACAGGAACGCCCAGCTGGACTGAGTTAGTGAGGTTCTGGGCATAGAAATCTACCTGAAGATTATCGCCCACACGGCATGAGGGAGGATGTGAGCGCAAGATGGCAGGCGGCTGACTTCCCAGGAGCAGCTGTGTTGTGGCTGGTTTCCCTGAAGGGACTCGGCTGTTCTTATCACAGTAGGAGCCCTGGTCTCTGCTGTCATCGCGGACAGCTGTCATCCTCTCTGGAGGAGCTCTCGTCTTCATCTCCGCCTTGAGAGTCATGCCCTCGCTCCAGTATAGATTTCTTCAGCCTTTTAGTGCAGACATGATGCACATGGGACATTGTCGTGGACTCCGAGCCCTTGGCTGGATTTTTTGGGACTCCAGCATGCGCATTTTGCACCCTCCTGCATTTGTTTGTGTGTGAGTGTTGTAACTTGTAAATGTCCCATTTTAAATCTGCTCTCTTGCAAACCATTGACTCTAGAGACCATCCAACTAATACAGTGGCTCTTCCACTGTATTGCCAGGATACACAAATTTATTCTGATACCTACAGAAATTCTTGTTGAACAATGACAAGAGAGAATCTGAGCTCTTATAGCAGCATTCAAACAGGATGGATATGAAAACAACTGTAGGAGACCGGCCCACATGTGGCCGTGACACATATCTTAATAACCACCTCATCCTCCTCACGCATACATGAGCCACTACTGTTTAACTTTTACCATTTAAGATAAACCTTGATTACCACCTAAACTCTAATCATTTGATCTTTTCTTCTTCAGAAAAGAAAACTGTAATACATTTGTATTATACTGTATTGATTATATACAATATTTGTATTGTATTATTTTGTATGGATAGAAAATTTCCACCATCATATACCTGGAACAGTTCAGTATTTATTGAATGAGTCAATTTCTTAATTTTTTAAGAAATTAAGAGAATGGGAATCAACCTAAATAGGACTCTATTACCAAATACAGAAAGATAGTCTTACAGAGGAAATTTCACACCAAGAGTTAATATAGTGAAACTAAGCATTGTTCTCTTGATTTCAGTTGGAAATTTACTTCTTTATTTACATACATTATGCCTTTTTTCTTCTTGGCTAATTGAACTGAACAGGATTTTCAGTAGAATGCTAAACAGAAACGCCGAGAGTAGACGTTTGTTCCCAGCCATAGAGAGACTAGTGTTTTCATGTTAGGTATGGTGCTAGCTGCAGCTTTTGATACTTATTTTTGTTAGTCTTGATGTCAAATCAAATATTCTCTTATATTTTTCATTGTGCATTGAGATAAGCATATATTTTTTCTTTATTTTCCTAAAATGGTAAGTTTCTTAATGTTAAACTACTTTATGAATGTTTCACTAGCTGTATTTCTGGAATGAACCACACATGACCATATGTGACATCATTTTTTTCCCTCTATACTGCTGGACTTGATTCATTAGTGTTTTATTACTGACTTTTGTTTCTATTTTTACTAACAATATTGGTATGTATTTTCCTCATAATGCCATTTTTTTGGTTTGCGCATCAGAATAATACTGATCTAATGAGTTTCTAAGTGTTTTCTCTTTCCTTGTTTTCTTAAAGACTTTATATAGACTCAGTATTATTCTGTCCTTAACTATTTGGTATCATTAAGAGAGACCCTACCAGGCCTAAAGCTTTCTTTATGAGACATTTTTTTTTTCATTTAAAAATCCAGATTTGTTAATGGGTATAAGACTATTCTGGTTTTTTATTTCATTTTCTGTCAGTTTCAGTAATCCATGTCTCTGAATAATTTTTCTGTTGTATCTAATTTGTGGAATGATAGAGCCCTACTCCCCAACTTCATCTTGAATTCTCAAACTCTGTCATATGGCGACACTCATTGTGAACACCTGGTGGTATCTCTTTAACACGTGATATGAGAGCATAATGTCATTCTCCTTAGTAAACTGGTACATCCCCTCATATCCATCTTCCATATTTTTGTGCATCCTTCAACTTGTACTCAAATTTTACTTCTCTATTAAAAGTTCACTGGCTCTGCCCCTGGTCAGCATTTCAACTAGTGGTGCCACCACCCTTCAGTGCTTCACTTATTTATTCAGTTATTTTAAAATTATTTAGTGAATATTGTATGCCAAACATGTGCTAAATGTTGAATCTCTTATTAGCTAACAATCAAGTAAGGTCTATTTCCCCATAAAAAATTTAGCATCCACCAAATAAGCTAAATAATAATTACACAAACAAAAGACATATGAGAGAGAAGACATTTGTTCTGAGAATTTGAGGTATAGGTTTTTAAAAATCAAAAACGTGCCACTATGACAAAGTGAAACATAAAAAGAAACACATTTGGGTTTTTTTTTTTACTTTTATTAATATGTGTTTGCAGTATATAATGATTACATTCACAGTGAGGAACTGGTATATGTACATAACACATTTCAATTCATTTTTCTGCCCTTCCCTCCATCTCCTTTTATTTTTCCACAATTAGGTTCATATGTTTATCTTATAAGACCTTATAAAGTTAATTATCATACATACAACAATTACTATGTAGATGCAAGTTTCAGTAGTCTAATTTAAAAATAATTATTTTAATAAAAGTATCCCTGTACCATGATAGAAAAAAATTATGACGGAAAAGCATTTTATGGAATTATCTTTCCTGGATGAATTGATTTTTATCACTTAGGACTACTAGACATACATATTCATTTAGCTGTCTCTGAAAGTATTATTTTAAATCCTCTCTTGAAGATTTAGAAATGAAAAACTGAATATAGACATATAACTCATAAAACAATGAAAATCAACACAGTAGTTTGTATTCCTACACGGGCATGTTTAAAAAAATATATGGTAGAAAAGATCGTTTATAAGTAAGGCAATTCATACTAAAACTGTATAGTCATGTGTACTAAAACTGTATAGTCATGTGTACTAAAACTGTATAGTCATGTGCTTCTGTATAGTCATGTGATTTTTCCTTCCACATTTGTCTTCTTACTTGAGAATTACAATTGCTCAGTAAAGTTAAAACTTCATCAAACTGCTAAATTGTCTCATCATCAAATATAGACATCTGGATATTTAGACCTCTAAAAGTTTTCAGATAGATAAACAATACAGTGAAACCTCACTTCAGTTAAATTTTGCTTCAGTTCATGAACTCCGCATCAGGTGATGAACATAACCCCGGCCATCTGCCCCAATCACATTGGCCATCTTCTGCAGAATCGTGGAATGAATTAAGTTCTTGAACTGGGGCACCACTGTATTATTTAACATACCCTATGATTTATCTTACAATTGTTTTGTTTGTTCCATCCCCAAAATTTGGAGGTAATGTCAAAGTTAATATGATATCACATTCTATCTTTTATGATTATATAAATATGTTAATTATATTAAATGTTTTCTAGTCAGCAACTGCATTTTGTATACATTATTTCTGTATACATCAGTACCTGATAAAACTTGATTCTCATAGAAGATACTCAATAATCTTTTAAAAATATAAACACATTAAACATCTAAGACATTAAAATTTCTCACCAGTATCTTTTTGTTTTTGTGTTGTGTTCTAAGTAAGCAGAAAAATCTACTTGTGAGATTTCACTCCTTGGGACCATATCGGGAGTTCGGCCCGATGGGTGGCAAGTACATGTGACTCGTGTCAGTGGCCAGCCTCGGGGCTTAATTATCAGAATGTCACCTCATGCTGGAGCAACAGAGGTGACACATTTGCGATGATGTTAGCTCAAAGATGATACAGCCTCGACAGCCTGAGTTCATAAAGGACTGTGCGAAACAGATCTCTTTTTTAACTTCCATGTGATGGTCTACAGTGGAACAAACCTTTTGTTGAGCGATTTTTATTTTAAATGTGTGTCCCTGCAGCAAAGCTGATTCTGTGGCAACTATTTTTCTTCTTTAGGGGTAAAACATTAGTATTATATAAATCTTCGTATTCTCTTTGCTTTTCCTCACTGGTAAGTTGTTCAAATGGAAAAAAAATGGATTATCAATGAATCACATATAAATACCTATTTTCTTTCAAAATATACATCGCACTATGTATAAAGATACTAAAAAATGATATGACCACAACAGGTACTAAAAGAGCAACTTGAGGGGAGATTAGTAATTAATTGATTCTAAATAAATTGTTCTTGATTAAAAGGAACTCATATCTTTGGGTTTGCAAATATTCTGAAAACCATAAATACATGAATTTGTAGCATTTGCAGACTAGATATACATTACCCTCATATTTTTTTTCAAGAATTATACAGATCCCTCAGGATGCTGTGAATTTTAAATCGAGCTTTTCCGACACTGTAAAATAAATGTATCTCAACATGCTCACTTTCAGAGTTTCATTTTCCTTTAAATTGAACCTATAATAGATTTCAGGCCAGTTTGTCTTATGGGTTTTTCCCCATTTCAAGTGAGGATAATAAAGCGGGGAAAGGGTGATGAGGGAAGAGAGTTGCACAAATATGTTTTTTTATTATTATTATCACCTACCACCTGCTTTTTCTACTGGTTACAACATTTCTATCTCTACTTCATTCCTTTCTAACATCACAAGGTTATAATTCAAAACTTTTGAAGAAAATAAATTTTAAAATATGGAAACACCAGAAAAGATTGTCTTTCTGGTATTTAATCTTCAAGAGTCAATATTTAACCAGGCTAGAGTCTTATGTGCAACTTATTTTTCAAGCTTCTTCAGTAATTGTCTCATTTTTTTCCCTTTCTAAGAGTCATCATTATTAGACATTTCTGGAGAATATTCTCTTCGTGAATTCAAGATAAGATGCTGCCAGTTGCATCTCGATTCATAATTGTATACTCCTCCAAAGAACAAAGAAAAGACTTTCCACACGTGATGTAGCAAAACAAATACATAGAATTTTCAGTTTCCATATTTAAGATATCTGTTATTGCTTACACAGTAATCTCATTCTATATTCTCAACTGCCTTTAATAATGTTATTTGGTTTTCAGGATGGCTTCCTGATTTTCATCTTTTACACTTTAAAGTATAATTTATCACTCTGATTCTTAGGTCTGCTGGTTCCTTGCTCAGCAAGGCTTCAGTAGTCCTGAAGATACAAATAGAAAGAAACAAGAAACTCACAAATAGATAATTTATGTGGAAATTCCAGATGGGTGTCTCATTCCATATTATATTTTAGCTTCTCCTAGGATAAACTGTCTTGTGACACAGATTTCTAATATTTACTGTATGAAGACCCCTTATAATATGAAAAAGAATATACTGACATACACTTGAAAGTAGTTGTATTTTTAATATATGTTGGTTGGAATATATTTTATGTAGGAACATAAAACTGCAAATAGCACTATTATACAGTTCATGATAGATTGTACTGTGGCTAAAAAGTAAGATTAAAAAACAAACCAAGCCAGGCATGGTAGCACACACCTGTGATCCTGACACTCGTGGCTGAGGGAGGAGGATTACTGTGAGTTCAAGGCCAACCTGGACTACATAGTGAGTGCATAGCGAGACCTTGTCTCAACAAAACAAAACAAAACAAACAACAACAACAAAACCCAAACCATATCTAAGCTACTTACAGTGAATGAGAAAGTTTATTATAGATTAGTGGATATGATTAGCTGCAGAACTTTTACATGTGCCTTTTAATGACAGCATTGCAGCTAATAAGCAACCCTCACCAGACACATGATCTTGTGGTAAAGCGAAAAGATCAAGAGGGTGGGTAAGACAGGCAGTGTCTTGTAAATAGAAAGAGATATCCTGCACTTACGTTCATGTAATATACTGGCTAAAGCAAGTCACATGACCAAACCATGCACTAAGGGAAGAAAATTCTCCCCCAACGAAAAAGACTTCACAAACAACACGATATGGTAGACTGCTCATAGAAGTATTTCCCGTTATTACCTTTCCTGTACCCACAATTTTCACAGTGTGATTTCTAGCTTCTCCCTTTACTCTGTAGAGATTATTTCACCATCATTTACGGGTGGTCTGGGATTGTTTGTGACTGACTTTGGAGGGACGGTGCTCTGTCACAGAACATCAGCCTTAAGGCTCTATCACCCTTCCACGCGATTCCTTATATCCTGCCATATTACAAGAGACGCTTCATGGAAACAAGATCCAGAACAAATCGACTCCTGTCAACCCCTTAGTTTCTGTGGCCGCATTAATGACCTGAGCCAAGATAAATCAAGTCTGACCTCAACAAAAACAATAACCCAGAAAACTGACATAATTACGAGCACTAAACGAGGCTACTGTCTTAGGACGTATGTTTTGAATCAGCTTGTTAGATTATTGTTGCATTATAATAGCAATCTTTAGGGGGTTAAAACTCTTACACAAAGAGGGAGAGCAGTGAATAATTCAGAAAAACAGTACTTTACAAATTTCACTTTTATGTATCTAAATCATAAGTGGGTTTGTCTACACAATGGAGTACTACTCTGCCATGAAGAATGATAAGCTTGAGATATTCCTAGGTAAATGGATGCATCTTGAGACCATACTCTTAAGTGAAATAAATCGGACACACATGTTTAAATACCGCATTGTTTCTCCAGTGTGAGAAAATGAAAGTGTAAATAAAGTCTAAAATGTATTATATTGGAAAAGGGAAGAAAATGTCCAAATGGAAGAGGGAATAATGGAGAGGGAAAAGAACAGAGGACAAGAGAAATAAGGAATGAAAGGAAAAAATGGAAACAAAACTTTTGTAAATAAGGAGGGGGGAGGGGAGGGGAACGGGGAAAAAAAGAAGTAACAAGCTATTTCATGTGCAGGTACAAATCCCCTATGATGAATGTTATCACTATATACATCTAAAATGTACTATTAAAACAAAATAAATTAAAAAATAAATCTAGAAGCATGAAAATATATATCATATTACTGAAGTTAAATCTTATTAGTGTTGACTCATGAATTCTTTAAATAACTGTTAATTTCTCTCCCTTTAAGAAAGTCCCTTATCCCAGTACTTCAAGACCCTGCCTCAAAAAAAAAAAAAAAAAGGAAAAAGAAAAAAAAGAATTCCATATCAACAAATTACCAAGTTAGAGAATTTCCAGGTAAGTCTCTAAATTTTATAAACTCACTCAGCCTCAGATATCCCTTTGTGGATAGTTACCTCTGGGAGAAGTCAGAAAGAAAGAAAAGGCTCATTTTCTTGATAAGACATAAAAATAAGTATGTCTTTGATTCACTAAGTATAAATAACAGTATCTATAATAAATACGATTTATCAGTCCATTGCCTTTGTTGTTTGGTTTTTGCTCTTTGATCTTCTCAGGGTTTTGTTTTTCATTTTTTACAAGATTTTATTTTTTCCTATATTCTCTTTCTTAAAATTTTTCATTCCATTTACATCTTGGCACCGTATCTTCTCTTCTCTCTGTTATTCCAATAGCCATGTGTCTAATGAACTGATCTCCATATTGTTCTCTTCAGAAAATAAATGCATTCCTGGAAATTAGTCAACTTTCTGCTAGTTTGTCTTAATAATTTTTCCTATGGAAACAATTTTGTCTTTACCATTCAATTCTCATCTCATTAAAAAAAGAACAAAAAAGAATCCTCGTTGTATATTTTCAGTACGGAACTATTTTCTATTGTCAAGTCTTGTATTTTCAGCTACCTGCTAGGATTTACTTTTAAAATACTCTTTTCTAAAAATCAGTTACATCTTTAGCCTATTAGATTAGAAATACCACTCATCTTTAGCTAATCCCTGTACCTCCTTCTTTACACATCTATGGCCACTAAGATTCACTTAAATTTTATTTTTAATTGTTCCTGGCACTGTCTCCTTTGTGCACTGTCAAGATGGTGATCTGCGTGCCATGTTTATCAGTTGATACCTTGACTTCCTTTATTCTGGACTTGTCAAATACAGTCTATCTGGCATACTGATAATAAAGTTATCTTCAAAATTACTGTTATTATCATTACATTCTTCCTTCAAAAGGTATTAACTTTTCCCTGATAACAAGATACTTTCTATAATCTTTATATAGTACCATGCTTAACTCTGGAAACTAATTTTTCCATTATTACCATCTTATATTTACTGAAATAAAATATCTGCTACAGGGAATCAAATATGTAACTCCCATTTGCATCCATGATATTGGGCTGCTCTATTCCCCTTTTCACTGCTTTAAAAAAAATATCTATATCTTATACATTCTCAGTATTATCTCGAGAACACAAACCAGGTAGTCTTTTTGTTGCAGTGTAGGATAATCTATTCCTCTTTCAAACTCTTATATTTTTAGTGTAATCCATCTATGTCTTAAACATGATTTTAATTTTTACAAATACATTGCCTACTTCACAGGCTGTATCTTTAGCTATAACTTTCCTTTATACCTGTGACAGGTATATATAAATGTGCTCTTCATATCTCTACAAGCACATGAACAAGGCATTTCACACTGAACAGAACCAAAAGAGAAATTCTAATTTTCCTTTCCCCACTGGGTAATCTAAAAGTTAAAATCTGGTGTAAGCCCACAGCTCACAATTTGAAGCACCTACGTTGTCAAGTTGGAGTTAAAAAATGAATACACAAAACATGCAAAAAAAAAACCTTACAGAGAAATAAATATTACACATGTAAGTGAAACCACTTCCTAGGATCAATGGAAAAAATTAGTCACCATATATTAGGGGCTATTTATAAGTAGATAATTGTAGAATTTAATTTATAAAACTGATAATAGATTTCTTAGGAGAATTTCCGTGATTGATATTATGGAAACTTGTTTGGAAAACATGATCAATCTGTAGAAGATAAAACTACTCTAACATTTTGCTTGCACCAAACAACAAATAACCAGCCGGGCTGGTTTTAAGCTTTTCATCTTCCCACCTCAGACTTCCAGGCAGCTAGGGTGATGCGCATTTTCACCTTCACGCCTAGTTAACAACTAATAACTCTTCCTTGATTGAATACTGAGTATTGCTAGAGCACTAGAAGCTCACCAATATGGGAAAATAGGAAAAACAAAACAAAACAAAACAAAAAGTCAGTTACTTGCTGTGCTTTTTCTTGATTTTTAGATATAATCATATCTCTGTCTCCCTCCTGTAAGGTCACTGGGAAGACAAAGTAAAATGAAAGTATATTTCTATGTCATAGAGCAGTATCCACTAGAAATATAATATCGGCCAAATAGAGATTTAAGTTTTCTAGATGCCACATTCTAAAAGTGAAAAGAAGCAAGAACAATTAATTTAATGTACTTCAACTCAATAAATCTAAAATACTATCATGTAAAGATATAACCATTTATTGACTATTGTTTCCTGTATTTTAAAAAAATATTACACCATTCAAATCTGATGTGTATGTTACACCAGGAGTGCAACTTAATTTATACAGTAAATATTCAGAAATATTTAAATTTCATAAAATTTTAGTTGAAGAAGAGTTGCGTGCTTATCATGTTCTAATCAGACTTAACTTTCCCATTAACACATTAGAGTACCACAATAATATTTATTATTAATATTTGCATTGCAAAACTGGTTCATCTTGTATGGAAGAATTTCATTTGACTTTGAAGCAAAAGCATTTCAATTTCAAAACTACATCCATTCCAATTATGTGAAGTCATCTAGTTTTAAATCCACTCAGTGTATAAACAGTTTTAAAGGAATTTTTTTTTAAATTGAAAAGCAAAACTAATTAATACAAATAAATGAGTCTCAAAAATTTCATAGTTTGTGTCTTTTGCATATTAAATAATGTTAGAAATCTAAAATCATTAATTTTTTCAAATATTATGAAAACCTTAAATTCAATATAAATTATTCTATCATACCTGCATAGAAAGAATACAAATAGTTTTTCTCTTTGCTTGGAATTTCAAACTTAGCTTATGTGTACACAGACATAAAATGCTTAAAAAAGTCTATAACCATCAATTCAATTTTTTACAAAATAAAATTTCTTCATAAATGTGGAAGTACTTTGAGACTAAAGTATGTAAAGTATTAATTGAACTACATCTGTCTTATTGTATGACTTTTTAAATTGGAGAAAAATCCTGCAATCCTCTCTCTCTCTCTCTTTCTCTCTCTCTCTCTCTCTCTTTCTCTCTCTCCCTCTCTCTCTTTCTCTCTCTCTCTCTCTCTCTCTCTCTCTTTCTCTCTCTCTCATGTGTCTGTGTGTGTGTCTGTGTGTGTGTCTGTGTGTGTGTGTGTGTTACTAGGAATTAAACCCAGGGCCTAACTGGGCAAGTGCTGTGTCACTGTGCCTCTATTTTTCAAATTTTGAACTAATACTATAAAAAAATTGTATTCTATGCATTCTTAAAAGACTTAATTTTAAATCATACACTTTTGGTAAAATACCTGTATTTTGGCCTTTCCACATAATTTTCTAACAAAATTCCCATAAGCAAAATATCTAAAATCTTTGTATTTTTTCTTTTGTTTTTGTAAGTTATCAATATTATAGTAGGTCAAAGTTATCAGTCTAGAACTTGTTAAATCAATTTAAAAAGTTTTTGAACATTTAATTCCAATTTCAAGTAATTATTCTCATTAATTCTTTCTCATGGTAAAAAGAATACATTTATTCAATCACTATATAATTGCTGAAAATATCGTTTAAGATTATTTGCATTGGTATTTTTAAATTTTTACAACCTATACCTTTTTTGTTTTGCTCTTCCAGAGCAATTGGTATTGTTATTCATTATTAAATTTACAACAGAGCACTAGTTTCCGTCTGCATCTGACTGAACATCAGTTGTGTTCTTCCACTTTAAAAATGTGTCTATTTTTATCACTTAAAATAGAAAAATACCTCAATTATAACAAAACCATACCTCAGTTTAATTACTATTACAATTTATCCAACTGTAACTAACTAATGCTATTTGTACACAATAGTCAGATAAACACATTGCCAAGTTTCATTAATATTTAGCAAGAAATTCACTTGAAATTAATCAGTGCATTTGCAACTGAGTACATTAGTAATAAGTTTATATGTAATAAAGGACACAAAGCAGAGATCTGAGCACTGTGACAGCTAATATGGCATAATGGGTAAAGTGAAAATGTTCTCTACAAAATAATAAAGTTGTTTTCAGTAGAAAAAAATTTACACTGCTCTGATTTTAAATGAGAATTATTTAAAATAGAAATACTTAAAATTCAGTTCTTTGTACTAGTTAGGCTTCAAGTGCTCAATAGCTGCTTGGGGCTGTTATTTACTCTACTGGGTGACACAATGTTACAGCAACCAATATAGGGATTTGTATGAGTAGTATTTGACTGATTGTATTGAAGAGAGGTAACTATTGGGGGAGGGGGAAATGGAGATCCCCAAGGTCTGATAATTCAAAAGCATTATTTTTGTAACATATATGTTTGCTACTGAATGCTAAGTATTTTATCTGCAACAATGGATGCCTCAAAAAGATATTTTTGTTTTGCTTGTGTATGCTTGAAATAAACTATTTTCTGACCACAATGACCTAAATAAAAAGACATTCTTAATAAATAAATCTGTAAAGAATGCTAAATGACAGGTAAAAACCATATATATGTCATATATTGCCATTGTCTCATTTAGATAACTTATTTGAAGTGTTGCTTATTCTCTGCAGTGTTTCTGCGTAGTATTTCCAGTTAAATTCTGCCATGGGAATATATGTATCTGGTTTCTATTTACAACTTGGTCATGAACCACTTGTATCTCTTTGGAGAAGGCACTTGAAATTGATTCTCAATGCCACCCTGACACAAAGACTAAAACTGGTTACATTTGACAAGATATTGCCTTCTCCTCTTTCATCACAAATACTTGGTCACATCGATACAAGGATAAAATACAAAGACAACAAAATTGACTGAGACGTGATAACATATAGCTGGATTTTGACCTTTGATCTATAAAGTAAACCTGGAAAAAAAAAAAAGGTCACGGGATTTAAAGCATGTTCCTCAAGTAAACAGGAATGCACAGTTTTCTAGAGTTCTCGATACTGCCACTTGAATTTTTATGCCAAAGAAAGAGAAAGAAGCTTTTAAAAACAGCATTCACAATTGATTAATTTAAAACCAGGCCGGACTGTCCAGGTGAAAATTTTCAGTCCTGCAATCTGAATACACAAGGACACAATCACAGTTACACGAGTGTCATTACCACACTTCATAATCTTTCAATCAATGTTCCTCTAAACCTTCCCTGGTCAAAACATTAATAAACTGTTCAAAGTTTAAAAACTGTAGTTACTCGTGTTTGGTTTTGGTTCCAACTCTGTCACCTAATATTTTGTATGCAGAAATTTGTGTTTGCAAATGCTGCTATGAAGAGTAGATAAATGACTCGCTTCTTTATAAGATAAAAATGATATCACATTTAAGTTTACAATATGGTTTTGAATTCTTACAGAGGAAATCACTAGTTTTAGGGGTAAGTGGAAAGCTTCGCTTCTGTTCCTGTCTTATTGCTGACATGCTGTTTGGCATCAACATCAAACTTCCCACCGCCCCGAATTGCTCATGTGCGAAATGAGTTTTCCTGCTATCCCACTGGTATCTGCTTAACCGAGATGATACGAGAATTAATTAGGGGAGGCTTTAATCTGCTCATTGCTGCTCTAGGAAATATATTTTAAAATAAATAAATTAAAGTTACTTAGTAGGTAAACATCCTCCGAAATAATAATTTCAATTTAATGGTTTCAAAAGGAGCAACTCAATAATCTACCCCTGTCCACTTTGAGTCCAGGAAGGCGAGGGCTGTGCTGCTGCAGCATTGTGGCATGTTGTGTTCTCCGTGAAAATGCCCCCACTCACCAATCTGCTGCTCTCCCGGTGATACAGAATAAAAGGTAAGCAGCTGCTCTTCCACAGTGAAATGGAGGTATTTATATTAACCAGGCACACTTGAGCAGACAGTAATTGTTCTCAAGGGATAAAAACAACACCTTGCTTTGCTGGAAGTCTTGATACAGATGGTACAAAACACCACAGCATATCACATGAAATCAGGCTTTGTTGTTGAGATTCACTGATTAAACATGATGCATTAAGGTTACATGATTTTTGAAAACACAATAAAAAAATGATGAGAATTATAATTTTAGTGTAATTTAAATGACATCTTAATTTTTTGACAATTTTGAAAAATGTAGTGGAATAAAAATTACTCTAGTGTAAACAAATATAACCATACCTTAATTATAGTAGGAGGGAGTGGGGATCACATTTAGTCTTACTTTACGAATAAATCTACACATAGGTCCAGATGGTTTGATAGGCTAAGTGTCATTGGTAAGTGTTATGGCTTGTGTCTAGATGTCCCCCTAAAGCCTCACGCAGTCATAGGTGGGGCTTCTCACAGGTGGCTGCCTCTAGAGTGCGTGATGCTGCGATTGATTCAAGGTGCAGTGCTGGGATGAAGGTGTGAGAGCTACTCCCTCTGAAGGCTGGTAGCCTGGATAAGAAAGATATTAGGGACAGAAAAGGGCTTGTCACTTGTCACTTGTTGCTCGTCTTCTCCTGCCTCCTGCCTGCTCTGCGATGCCCCTCTGCCAGGCCACCCTGCCTTGGGGCCAGCCAGCTCTAAACTGAAACCCCTACAAACTGTGAGCCAAAATAAACTTTTCTTTAACTTTAGGTGTTGGGTATTTTGTTTCAGCAAAAACAAAAGTGAGGAAAAAAAAAAAAAAAGGTGAGGAGAAGAGTAAGGAAGAGAGTGACTCTTTGGAATGAAGTACGCACCAAAGCCTGACTCAAATTCCTAAAACAATATGACATTGAAAATATACCCAACTTTTTAAATTATATTCTTCCACTAATGCTTATGAAACATAATAAATGTGTTGAATTAAATCAGAACATAGTACAATACAGATGCCACTTAATAATACCTAATGACTGAGAATCTTGAACTGTTGCATTTTTATTGTGTATGGAAATTGATGAAAGGCATGGAATTGGGAAAACTTGGGTTTTCATGTTTGATTTGACATGTGAACTCAGTAATCCTGGGTCAATGAAGTATTCTTACTTGAGAAATAATAAAATTGGTCGAAAATATTTTCTACTTCCCCTTAAACATAAAATCTTTGAATCCTTTATGAACTTTATTGCTCAAAAAAAACTCCCTGAAATAGTGTTTATTTGATAGATTATAAAAAGATGCATTACAATGCATCAAGTACAGTAATACCTCCGTTTATGAGAGTTCCTGTTTGCAAATGATTCAGCTCTCAAACAAAAGCATTCGACAAAATTTTGCTTCTGTTAACAAACTTCACATTGAGTGACAAACAACTGTGACCATCTTCCCCCAAATCATAAAAAAAATTAAATTTATGGACTGCTGTACCACTGTACATGTAAAACGGTTACAAAATTTTAAATGTTAAAAATAAAAATACTCCCAAGAGTTCAAATTTATTCAATTACTAAATTAATGAAGTACTAATTTGTTTTCATAAGAACACACTGTTTTAAACAAATATTGATAATCATAAATTAATCTATAGAGAGAAAGCCAAGCAAACAGTTTCTACTCATCTCCCCCTTTGTCCTCCTCCTCCTCCTCTTCCTCCTCCTCTTCCTCCTCTTTCTCCCTCTCCTTCATCTTATTCTCATTCTTCCTCTTTTGTTTCTTTGAGTTGGGGTTTCTCTTGGTTGCCCAGGTGGCCTGAATTTTGGGTTCAAGTGATTCTCTTGCCTCAGCATCCCAAATAGGTGCGCATAATCATAACAAGCTCCTCCCTTTTTATTTAAAAAACAGAACTATTTAGCTTGAATAAATGAGATCTTTTTAAGATTACCAACTGGTGTGTTAAAATCCGTAATTTTTGTTTTGGTCATCATTTGCACCAACTGAAAATCAGTTAAACATGAATTTATTCACAGAGTGGCTCTATAAAGCAAAACTAACAAGCAAATTACTAAATAAAAATAAGTAGAAATAAAAATATTAGATCATCCAGAAATGTTTTAGACCAGTCCATGTTTGAGGAAGGCTTAAACTGTGCCAGACATTGTAAGTGTTCAATATTTATTGGTCCCTTAAGTACTCAGAACAAGTCAAAGATGTAGGCACTATCATCATATCATATCTCTAACACAAAGGTGTAGAGAAGTTGAGTTTGTAAGCTCGCCCAGCTCCCAAATTGCAGAGCCAAGACCAAAAACCAGAAGCTCTAGCTCCAGGGTCTTTGCTCTGACACTCCAGCCACACAACACCTATCATTTGGATTGGGAGAACAACGTGTTTGAATTATAGAAAACATTAAGTCGTGATCAGATAGAGTAGAGTTTATGTGGAGTAGTTTGTCGGTAAACAGTTCAGATTTAACTTGGTAACTGTTCAGTAGAACAGTTCCAAACAGAGAAGTGACATGATGATAACAGTTTTAAAACAATTCGTTGGCAAGGGGAGAATCATTAAAGAGAATATTAAAGAGATATTTGAAGTTAGGAAGCTCCCACTATTGTGAAAATGAACTTGACAGTGGAGAAAAATGGGAAAGCAGTATAAGAAATGTAAAACAGTTTTGTGAAGATAAGATGACTAACATATGTCAGCTGATTAGCACAAGGAAGAAGTGGTGAGAAGCACGTGTAGCTAAAGGGTATTTGACAGTTTTGAAATTGGTGGACTTGGAAATGTGTGGAGCTGTTACAGAAGAGAGATATCACAGAGCATGATTGTTTGGGAATAGTTAAGGCCAAGATGATGGTCCTGATAAACACTAAAGCCTCAATGTAATATTTTGAAGTTCTGAAAACAAAATACAGAGTTCCTACCTGATGTCGTTTTCTGGGTAGCAGGGATTAATAAGAGAATATTACAAATTTTCAAATCTAAACAGCATACAATTGTCTGAGATACCCACAATATCTGTATTTGGACTCAGCAGTGTAAAAGACTAAAATTATTGTTCAAAGAAATAAAATCCATATAAACCTGGATACATTCCCAGAACAGACATTTGTCACTTTTAACACGCCAAAGGAAAATTTGAAATGAATTTTTTTAAGTAACTACCTGCATACTTCATATCATATAAATAATTTCACCATCTGTAGTTTTGTACCTGCCAACTCAAACGATTTGAGATAAAATATTTTAAAATGCAAGGAGAAAACTATTAGAACTACTATATATGTGTATTACATATATGTTTGTGTCTAAATATGTATCTGTCTACTGTTTCACATATTCGTTCACCATATGTAAATGATATATGTGACTACCTGTGTATGTATAAATATATTCATATACATATATATTCCTTTTCAATATCTGCTGTATTAGCATGTGTTCTTTGTTGCTGCTGTTATTCTACTTTCCCCCTTTTCTTATTTATTCATTTTTATTAGTACGTGTTTGCAGTATACAATGTTTGCATTCCTTCTGGGGAGTTGGTACAGGTGCATAAGATTTTAATTCCTTTTTTACATCCCTTTCTCCCATCCTTCCTACCCCCTCCCTCCATGTCATCTAAGAGGAAACCCAGAGACAAACTGAGGAAAGAGTTCCTCTTTTAAATGCAAGACCAGACGCTGGGCACCTGCATGTACAAGCCACCACACAGGCCCTGCCTTGAGTGTCAGGTGCGTGTGGGCCTGACTCATGGGAAGGGGGTACTGACTATCTCCAATCCACGGAGGGCTCGGCCAGCCAAGACCCTCATCTTCTGCTCTGATGAAGACAGTGGGAGCCCGGGGAACCTGGCAGACTTCTGTGCATGGACATCAGCATCTCTTGCGAGGAGCCTTGGGTGACCCTGGACATCATGGGTGAGCCAGTTCAATTACTAGTAGACAAGGGCAGTTCATTCTGACTATACCCATAACTGGAGTCAAAGGGACAGCACTATACTTGGACAGTTCCAAGTTCTAGTTTTAGAGCTAGTCCCCACCTTTTTGCTGGGACACGGAAAAAGAATTTAAGGAACAGAAAACTTTAAACAGGGAAACACCCTACAATATGTAAATGATATTCTAATCCACAGCCCAACTTGGGAGTTATCCAACCATAATAGTATCCAAGCCCTTAATTTTCTAGCTAAAAGGGGACATAAATTATCAGAGGAAAAGGCTTAGATATCCCTTCAGAAAGTTCAATACTTGGGATACATTCTTACATCTGGGGAATGATAGCAGTAAAGGAAACAGGTTTAGGTTGTCCGTGATCTTGGGCCTCCTGCTAAGGAACACTCCCACTAAACAACAGTGTTAGTCCTTCCTGGGAGTGGCTGGCTTCCCCTGGATCTTGATACCCAATTTTAGACTAAGGCCAAGGTCTTATATGAGGCTGTCAAAAGTCCTAGGTCTGTGCCCCTAGAATGGACAAAAGTGGCCGATAATGCTTTCTGAAAAATAAAACATGCCCTTACTTAGGCTCCAGCTTTGGGAAAACTAGACTTAAGAAAACCCTTCTTCCTCTACATACCAGGAAAGAGAAGAATTGCTTTGGGTGTCTTGACTCAAAAGCTAGCCCAAGAATTCAGCATAGTGGCCATCATAAAAGCTAGATGGTGGGGCTGCTGGTTGGTCACCCTGTCTGAGGGCAGTAATAGCTATAGCTAGTAACACCTTAATCATATGTTAGAAATAAGAATTTAAATCAGGTCTCAACCAAAGGAGGGAAGGTCTTTAGAGAATGTCCCTCCTTCTGATACCATTGGGTGTAAACCATGGCACCTAGGAATGGTGTATGTCTTGTTTTGGAAATAGACAGCCAGATGTTGTGGCCAGATGTTGAAAGTGAGACCATGAGATAAAGGGACAAGTGCAAGTGTACGAGCAAACCGAAGGCAAGGTGAGATAAGCCATGAGGGAAACTGGAGTGCAGAAGACAAAGATTTAATAAAATCTGCCTGGCAAGAAGGACAAGAAGCCTGGCAAGCAACAGCAAACCTGCATTTTTGCATGTCTTCTTCCCCTTTATCTGCCCTTTCATGTTTGCACCCAAAAAGCTGTATATAAATTCAGGAGCTTCCTGGGTGTCCTCCTTGACTCCCTCAACTATAAAGGGAATTTTTGTCATTGTTGTTGTTGTTGTTGTTTCTAATGAACCAACCCAGTACCATTCCCCACTGCTTGGAGTCTTGTCAACATAATTCTTCACCATCTCAAGACAGGAACCCACAACAGAGCTGGTTACAAAACGAATGTGTATTATGTGTAAATTAAAATGTCATTAATTTGGGATCATTTTAGATCTGAGACCTAATGAATTATTATAAATGTATTTATACATTGAAATTGTGTTTCTTTTCTTACCTATAACTGGCAAAGCATGCTATTTTGGACACACACACACCTCCTTTTTGTGCCTCAGGGTCACTAATGTCTAATTAGCTGCCTAATACCTTGGCAACAAATAGGGACAATTTCCTCAGCACCAATAGCAGATTACTCCCCCCGCACCATGAAACTTTGTGTGCTATGCAAACTCCTTCAACTCTTGCCTTTATTTTATTCACTGTCATCATTGGAAGGTTGCTACTGATGCTCCACGATAGCCCTTAGACTTGTCCTCCTGCTGTGGCCACTATGAAACTAAAGTTTTGTTTCATACTTCACCATCAACTTCTCTATTAGCTTTTCTTTTGGTAGAAGTGGCCAAATCTAGTCAAGGAGTACTCTAGAAGTCAGGCTACTGCTCTGTGACTTTGGTAACACTTTTATTTACCTCACTGTAGGCTTGATGATTTAGCCTGGGCTCGGGACATGGGAAAACCTCAGCTCCAGACAGCTAGGACAGCTGGGGTAGAAAGGACAATTCTACTCTTTCCCATGTACCTAGCTCTCATATCCTTCCTGCAGCTGCCCCTGCAGCTCCCATGGTGACTGGCATGCAAGAAGAACAATATAGAAAGTCCAAGTATTCAAGCATTTTTCAAGACTGCAATTCACAAAAAGGACAACTATCTAGCAAGGTCTGTAGAAACCATTTTATAAAAATGGAATCTCCTATGAGGACTGAATAAAAACATTACATTTGTTTACTTAAATTTTATAGAAGAAAAAGAAACTGAACTATAGTGGAGGGATATTGGGATTTTGACTGAATATTCTTTTTTCTTTTTTTTTTGACCAAATATTCTTTACTACAGTAAATCTTAGATTATAAAAATAGATTACAAGAAGCATCAAAATGAGAGAATCAATATGTTTTTATACTAAATGCTTTTTGCTTTATAGAGTATTGATTAAATTCCTGCAATGAAGAAAAAAGAAATTAATTCTCTTCCCTATTGTATATTACTACTTCTTTCTTGTGTTTTATTTTTATATATTTTATTTACAAATTAATTTCATCATCAGAGTATTCATAGGCATTTACTTATATGTCAATATTAAATATACTCAGCTTTCATGGTGACTCTTTTACCACTAACAGAATGAATATACAAATGGAAAATAGAATTCTGATCTGTAGAAATTCTCCCAGGAAGCCCATTATCTTCTATAATATCTGCCCATGATGTTATTATTTATAATAAACAGCCCAGGAAATGGTCTTACTGTAAGATCCGCTTATAGGAAATCTGACTGCTATGTCTATAATCAATCCAGGAAACCAAATAATAACCCCTGTAGCCCCCAAATTGCTAGGACTTGATGAATAATTGACATGTGTAAGTTTGAATTTTCTAAAATTTATGTGAGTAGAACCATACAGTATGTATTCTTTACTGTTTGCCTTCTTTTACTCAGCATATTTGTGAGATTTATCAAAGTTCTTTGTATCAATATCATTGATTTTCATTGCTATGAATATTTCATTATATGAATATAATTTAATTCATTCACCTCATAATGAGTACTTGAATTACTTTTAAATTTTAGCCTATAAAATAAAGCTGCTGTGAATATCCACGTACCAATGTTTGTAGAGATAAAAGCTTTCATTTATCTTTGTAATATGCCTAAGAGTGGAACAGCTTAGTAATGCAATGAGTGTATGCTTAACTTTTTGTGAAACTACTGAGTCATTGCCAACATTTTTATGCCATCTTACATTCCTACCTAGAGTGGATGGGAGTTCTTGTTCACAAATACATGGAATGGGCAGTCATTTTAATTTTAGATATGCTAATAGATTGTACAGTATATCTCATCATGATTTTTGTTTGTTTTGTTTTTGGTGCTGGGATCTCATTGTGTTTTTAACATTTTACTAATGACTAATCATGCAAGGCATCTTTTCACGTGCTTTTCTGTCATTTTATAACTTCTTTGGTGAAGCACCTATTTATACTTTTGACCATTTTTAATTGATTTGTTGTATTTCTTCATTTTTGAGTTTTGATAATTGTTTGCATTTTTGATATGTGTTTTATTAGATAGGTAACTTGGAAATACCACCTCCCATTTATTATTTAGAATTTTATTTTTTAACAATGCCTTTGAATAGAAGTTTTAAAATTTTTTGATAAGTTCTAATTTGTTTTTTCATGAATTGGTCATGTTTTGGAGGAGAGTTGGCATCTTAGTGCTTTTGAATTTCCTAATCTGTAAAATAATTCTGCATTTATTTAAACATTCTTTAGGTATTTTTAAGTGATTTTTTAAAATTTTTCCGTGTGTAGTTAGTTTCTGATTTTTTTCAGGTTTATTCATAAGCATTTTAGATTGTTAATACAATTGTCCTTCAAGATCTCTAGAAAGTTATTTTATCTCAATAAGATAACTTTTGCTTTCATGAACTTCCTTTAGCATATTTCTCTTTGCTTTTTCATTGATCTCCACTTTGATGTTTTCATCCACTTAGTTTGGGCTCAATTTTTTTCTTTTCTTTCTGGTTTCTTAAAGTGAATGTTGCAGTGATTGTATCCCCAGTATTTTGTTATTATGTAATGCAATTTAAATAATGAGGTAAGAATCTCGGGTATTTATCTATGTCATTGCCATTATCAGCGTTCTTTATTCCTTTGTTTATTTTTTCATGTAGTATCATTTTCTTGCCTTGAAAGATTCCTTTGAACATTTTAACAGAGATTTAAAATTTTCAGAAAATTTAATTCAGTTTTACGTATTTTGACAATGTTATTCAAATTGTGCAGATGAAGTTATTCAGTGTCATAATAGTCCTATAAATATCAAAAGTGTTCAAGAATCATTTTTTGATATATTATCCCAGAAAGAATTTGGGAATATGTGGCTGGTGTTAAATTTTTCTAAGTAATATTGTTTACTAATCTGAACTTTATAAGGAAGTTGTTTATCCTTCAATTTTTTTTAAACAAAAAAGAAAATAATGTAAAAACCAGAGTTAGAAGAAGAGAATTTGGAGAATATTACTCTATTTTGTTGTTGCCTTTTAAAATACAAATCATCAGCACTTTCCTCAACTTTCCTCATTTACAAAATGAACACAAGAGAAGTATTCACTTTATATTAAGTCAAATGATATTCCACATAGAAGACCCCAGAAACTCCATCAGAAGACTTCTAGATTTAATAACCAAATTCAGTCACATAGCTGGATACAGAGTCAACCCTCAAAAATCAATAGCATTCCTGTATACAAATAACAAACTCACTGACAGAGAAATTAGGGAAGCCACACTATTCACAATAGCATTGGAAAAATGAAATATTTAGGACTAAACCTTACAATGCAAGTAAAGAACTTTACATTGAAAACTACAGTTCACTGAAAAAAGAGGTTGAAAGGGACTATCAGAAAATGGAAAAAATATCCCATGTTCTTGGGTA
>PVJO010019191.1:9675-35024 GCA_004026905.1 Hystrix cristata | reverse complement strand
TACTAATAAATTATTTCAAACAAGCCAAAAAAGTATTTTCATCGAAGACATTTTTGGAATAATGAGGGAAGTTTGAATTTTGACGGGGTATTAGATGATATGAAATTGTGCAGTTATAGTCATCAAGGTGTGTGAGATTGGAGAAAGAGTAGACAAAGGAGTCAATGGAGCAGAATAGAGCACCCAGAAATAGAACAGTGCAAGTGTAGCCAACTGATTATTTTTGCAAAGGAGCAAAGGCAATTCAATGGAGAAAAGGTAGTCAGTTTAAAAATGGGTGCTAGAAGCCCAGTGTGGTGGACCGTGGCTGTAATCCCAGCAATCTGGGAGAATAAGGGAGGAGGATTGCATGTTCCAAGCCCAGTTTGGGCGACTAAGCAAAATTCTGTCTCAAAATCAAAAATGTAATTTAAAAGGGGATTGGGTGTAGCTTAGATTGAAGGCCCTTGGGTTTAATTCCCAATACTGCCCCCCCAAAAAAAGTTCTGGAACAACTAGACAACCATATGTGAAACAAACAAGGAATCTAGATATAGTACTTACAACATTCACAAAAATCAATTTAAAAATGTATCATAGACTTAAATATAAACTACGAAAGCACAAAATTCCTAGAAGACAACATAGAAGAAAATCTAGATAACTTTGGGTAAAGAGTTGATCTTTAGCAATTTCTCACTGATTGGGTTATATTTCAGTGGTGGTGAACCTATGGCACACATGCCACAGCCGGCTGTTATCATCAAAAGCTCTGAAAGGTTCCCTGTCACTATTACATATAGTAGGTAAGTATATAGATAGGTATATAGATAGATGGAAGATCATATATATTTAATTTGCTTGAATTTAAGTTTAGCGAGTAGTCATCATGTACCAGGCATTGGGGTAGGAATTTCCATATCACTTTTTTTTTCCATGCATAAAACCATGAGAAGTAGGTGTTATAATCTCCATGTTTTAGGTGAAGAGACTGAAGGTGATAGGTTATTCTCCTCTCTTACTTTTCACCCAGAATTCCCAGGCGCCCCCACGACTCACCTTGACTCCCCCAGGTGTCATTTATCTCAGTCTTCCAGGCCGATGTGATAGCATTTTGTTGCAGGAAGTTGCACACGAGTGTTCTTTCCAAATATCTGTATCTGTGGATTCTTTCATTCCTCATAGCGTTCTTTTGTGTGTCCATTTTTTTTTTTTTTTTTTTTTTTTTTTTTTTTTTTTTTTTTTTTTTTTGGTACCAGGGATCGAACTCAGGGCCTCATACTTGCGAGGCAAGCACTCTAACCACTGAGCTAAATCCCCAGCCCTCATAGCATTCTTTTAAATCATTAAAACTCAAGTCTCACATTGGCCGAAATTGACTAAAATCTATTTAAACGGCATGCCCTTCAAATTGTTTTATAAAAGCAATTTTCTGCTGTAGATTTAGAATCCAACAGATCTATTTTAGCTAGCATAATTTCTGATTAACTAATTTAATCTGTTCAGAATTACATAAGTGAACCTGAAACAAGATTCCATCATCCCCCTCCCTGCCTTTGGATGTAACGTAATATTTTCAAAAAATGAAGCAAATAGAGTAATTAGCCCCCAGGCAGAGCAAATGACTCTAACAGCCATCTCCCACAACATTCCTTTGGTGGAGAGACTAAAAGCGAAAATAAAAATGTGGAAGCCCACGGGTTAAAGCTCTGCATGTGCCCTGTGAAAAAGGCTTGTTGTATTAACGCACAGCCTTACTTCACAGAAGCTCAGAAAGAGAAGAGAATGGATCCTTTCCCCTTAGGCTGGCAAATCTCTCTTCTGGTGGGCCATGTGATTCCCAGAAGTGCTTAGCTGCCTGCAGTTACGTGGAGAGATTTTATTTTTCAGTTCTTCATTAATTCACTTTTAAAAATTCCATTATTTGTGCAGTATGAGACCACAAATACAACATTTCAGTGGTTGTAGGTGGAAATCAGTATGCTTTGAAAAGGAGACGTTGTCTGTGGGACGTAGAGCCTACCTGTGGAGGAGAAGAGATGTAGGTTCCGAGTCTCAGCTCTGACCAGTTCCAGAGTCCTTGGGCAAAACACTCAAGCAGTCTGCATTGGCGCACCTTGATTTTCACATTTGCAGACAAGGCTGAGTTTGACCATTTCTGAAGTAGTTTTCAGTTCTAAAGTACCAATGATGCTATTATATTTCAGTATAGTAGTTATACTGTATTTCAGTATAGTAGTTATTAAAAAGGTAGCAGGTACCCCTCAAGTCCATGGTGTGGCCAATAGGATCTTTTTGGTGGGGATTTCCTTCTTTGTAGGTTAATTATACTTGCCACTGGTATTTCTAAAAATTTTTGAGCATTATAATCACCTGACAGGCACATACATGTTAAGGTGTGGTTTTGTATTTGTTTAGTTTGTGGGTTGACAAGCAATCAACATTTTAAAATAAATACTCCAGGCGAATCTGATGCAAATTGCCCTCGGGTGTGCTTTGAGGAACTGTTTACTAGCAGTGATTCTATCTTCTCTGTCTAACAGTTGCCTGGGAACTGACTGTTACGGCTTGAATGTCTCCACCGAAGCTCATGTTGAAATTCAATTCCCTTAGTGAGATACCGAAAGGGTGGAAACTTAGTCTGACTATGGTATTGGGAGGTGACCTCTGGAAAGTAATTAAGGTTAAGTGAGGCAACAAGGGTGGCACCCTAATCCGGTAGGCCAGTTGAGGAAGAGAGACCTGAGCTAGGATGTTCTGTCTCACCACGTGGTTCAGAAGAAGTGCGTTAGATGCAGCTGCTCAATCTTGAACTTGTGTGTTCCCGTTGTTTGAGTAGTGTTCTAGAAATGTCAAATAGGGCAAATCGTTTGACAGTTTATACCTGTTCTCACCGCTTTGTGGAAGACAAAAGCAGCTGTGGACAAAATCGTTAGTTCCTGAATTTTATTTGATTATATTTCTGTGTGACCTCAACTCTTAAATAGGTTTCTAAAATACAACCATACACCATATTATACATTATATGGTTTTGTTTTATTTCTAGAATGGGAATTTCTCTTTTTATTTCCTAAATAGAAGCTAAGGTTTCTCTTGACTGTTTCTTCAAATTGTCTTTTCCCTCTGATTTCTTTTTTGCCCTCAGTTTATTTTAAATTGCCCTCAGTTTAAAAACAAAGAAACAAAAAGAATGGCAATTATTCTTGGGCCATATATTCTTTTCTGTTTGTGACCATAAATCTTTATTTCTGTCCCCAACTCCCAGACTAGGAAGAATGATATTCTCTTGTATCCTCCATTTCTTTTCCTTGTAGTCTTGTCTGGATCCACTGGTATTCAGTTTCCAGTGTGAACATCCCGGAAACAGTTCCTATTCTTATGTTCTACCATCTCTGGGATGGTTCCTATTCCTGTGTCCTACAATTGCCAAATTAATCGTTTTTCACTTTATATGTTATTTGATTTACTGCATTCAAACACGACACAAGTTTTATTTCCCCAAAACTTTCTTATTGGTTGGTAATATGGCTTCTCTTACATTTGGAAACTTTCTTTTTCCCTCATCTTTAAAACTTCATTGTTCTTTTTTTAAATTTTTAAAATTTATTTGTAACGAAGAACATGTATTGGTGCATTGTAGATATAATGATCACATTCATCATATTTATTTTTTACCTGTACATGTTGCATCTTGGTTCTCCCCCCTTTTCCCCACCCTTCACCTCTGTTCCCTCCTTCCTTATTTATAGCAGGTTTATTCACATTTCTCTGTGATTTCCCTTTCCCTTTCTTTCTGTTTTTTTTCCCTTCCTGCTTTTCCACCTTCCTTCTTTCTAGTACTCCTCTCCTTTGTATATTATCTTCCTTTTATATAATATCTTTTACACCTCTTTGTCCTTATTTACAGTTATGGTTTCTCATATCAGAGAAACAATCGATGTGTGTGGACATGCTATTAAAAAGCTTTTGCACAGCAAAAGAAATCACCAATAGAGCAGGGCAAAAAGCCACAGAGTGGGAAAAAATTTTTGCTAGCTATCCATCAGACAAAGGTCTAACATCTAGAATATACAAAGAACTCAAAAAAATTGAACCTCCCAAATTTAAAGACCCAATCCAAAAATGGGCAACTGAAATGAATACACATTTCTCAGATGAAGAAATAAAAATGGCAAATAAATATATGAAAAAGTGTTCAGCATCATTAGTCATTTGAGAAATGCAAATCAAAACAACATTAAGATTCCATCTCACTCCAGAAAGAACCATATTTATGAAAAAATCAACCAACAACAAATGCTGTCAGGACAGTGGAGAAAAAGGAACTCTCCTCCACTGTTGATGGGAATGTAGACTGGTCCAACCACTGTGGAAATCAATATGGAGATTCTTCAAAAAACTACAACTGGAGGTTCCATTTGATCCAGCTATTCTCCTACTGGGGATCTTCCCAGAAGAATTAAAATCGTCATACCACAGGGACATATGCACAACCATGTTTATAGCAACACAATTTGTAATAACTAAGTCTTGGAAACAGCCTAAATGCCCAACAACCAATGAATGGCTAAAGAAAATGAGGCTTTTCTACACAATGGAATACTACACCGCCATAAAAAAGAATAAGCCAGAGTCATTTGTATGTAAATGGATGGTCCTTGAGAACTTCTTTGTTCTTGAACAATGTTTCATCTTGTGTTATACACAGGTACTGCAGGTCATCTCATTCGTGTCCAGCAGCCTCGACTTTCAGCTGAAGACTGAAGTTTGTATCTCCAGCTCAGACACCCTGCTTTCAGAGTCTGCACATTAGACTGCCTTGAGACATAACATCAGGATGTCCCTATTTGTTTTCCTTCTCCCCCATCAAGCTGCTTCTTCTTGGATTCTTTATCTCATTGAAAATGATACCATCCTCTTTGTGGTTATCCAAACTAGAAA
This sequence comes from Hystrix cristata, assembly GCA_004026905.1. NCBI lineage: Eukaryota > Metazoa > Chordata > Mammalia > Rodentia > Hystricidae > Hystrix > Hystrix cristata. The sequence continues at coordinate 30,104 of PVJO010019191.1, read as the reverse complement.
CCTGGAAATTCTCAATTCCTAACTCTTCCTTAATTAAATCAGCCACCCAGTGCTGTTCATTCCCCCGCTATGCATCACTTGAGTCTTGCTCCTTCTTCCAGCCCCATCATCACATCCCCAGAATTACAGCTCTCACTGTGGCCATTTCCTTCTTTACTTATCTCTCTGCAATATAGTAGGTCCTCCACTGTGCTGCTATGCAGTCGCTCTAAAGTGATAATCTGGTCATGTTGCTGCCCTTTTGGAAACCTGAAACTGTTTCCCCTTCATTTATAATGCCCAGATCATAAGAGATACTCAGTACTTTCAGAAGAATGAGAAAGAGGCAAAAATCAAAATGACATTAAAATGCATTCAAGGCTGTTTGTACTCTGGTCTTTCTCAACTTTTCCAACTTGACCTCCTATCTTCTGTCCTTTATGGCTTCATATTTGTGTTAGCTTTCCTGCATCTGAGACGTAATATCTGATACCTCCAATTTAAAAGAGAAGTGGTTTAATTTGGCTCAGGGTTTTAGGGCATTCGGTCCATGGTCAGCTGGCTTCAAGGCTGACACTTCATGGTAGGAAGGTGTGGCAGAGCAAAGCTCATGGCTGCTGAGGAGCAGGGCAGGAGACCAGAGCCATAAAACAAGGAGTGAGGCACTAGAGAAGACCCTGAAGCCATGCCTGTGTGACTCACCCAGGTACACATTAAAAGGAGAACTCTATGTTTCCTACGTGGTATCTCTGCACCTAGTGAAGTGTCTAGCATAAAATAACAACTCAGAAAAATAGAAATAAAAGGATGTGAGTTCACGTCAGAGTATGACGATACTGAAATAGAAATTAGCTGTGACATATTAAAGCCTAGAGTTGGCTTATATTTAAGATACTTTTCCTTGATGGGGAGGAGATCACTTAAAATTCAAGAAACATTTAGGGAGGTCTGACAGAAGACAGAAGATAGGAACTTGATATTTTTTCTATTTTTATTTTCTTTTTCCATTGTGTGATAGTTAATAAAGTATTGGAGAAAAGTAGATGGAATGTGTTCTCCTCGAGACTAGCTCCGTCATGAGTGTTGAGCACAAACACACCTCATGGCTCATCAGTGGTGATTGTGCAGCAGGACGAGTATTGCTGACTTGAAGCACTCACTGGTCAGAAGGGTTTGGACAGTCGGGGTTATAGCAACTCCTGGAAGCAGTGGAGGTAAAGAGAGCCCAGGAAATGCGGAGAGTGGAGAGAAAAGATTCGGGCAAGTCAGCGATAGTGCGGCAGCCACTGACTTGATTGAATACGGTGTTTGTACAGGTTAGATTTGGCTTTTTAAAAATCTCGATGCATTTATGAAACATAAAGAGTAATTACTGACCTTCTGGTTTGAGTAATGAATTTTTTAAAATCAGACACAAACAAATTGTGAATTTAGTTCTTACATGTTCTCTTTTCTGGGGCGAGTATTATTGTGCGCTCTTTATTCCTTCTCAGACAGCAGAGGCCTTGCAGGCTGGGACCTCGCAGGGGAGCAGCCTGTCTTCAGGAGGCTGTCCTCGTATTTACGGGTTTGAGGAGGATAGGCTTTAGCTAGAGAAATGAGAAAGCATGTACGAATCGGCCAGTTTTTAATCTTTAGGTACAAAATTCAAGATACTTTGCTTATTCTTTTCAAAAATCTAAGCCAGGTAGGCTTTCTTGCATGTGATAGAACCATAAAAATATTCATGGGTGATAAAATGATTATTGGAATCTTGCTGCATCATGGTCCTGCTGTGTAATCTGAAGCAAATGTCATGACCCCCAGTGATCTTACCTGTACGACCGTGGGGTGCATTTCCTACTGCATTATGTTGTGAAAGACAAATTCGGTGAACTGTCTGAAAGTGTTTTGAGCAGTTTGAAACTCTGTATAAAAGTAAGTTGTTATTTTGCTATTTTCATGGTTATGCTCTAGGTTCTGGACTCTCCCAGTTTTCTGCTAGGTGGAGTTGCTAGAATATTTGCCTATATGACATGGTATGATATACAAGGGAAACACAGAGTCTGGGGACTTAGACACCAGAATTTGGATTCCAGCTATACCATTTCTTACTGTGTGACCTGTGGAAAGCTGATTTCTCTGTTCTTTGGTTTTCTTTGTTGTTATTTGAATCTTTAAAATGAGAAAAATACATTGACTGAATAGCTGGGACCTTGACCATGAGTTTTCAAAAACCATTGCCTCAGTGACTATGAATTTCATAGAGAGGGGCAATTTCTCCTTTTCCTTTAAAGCCTGTATGTCCTTAAAAGTTCCCATGAAAATCTGTCTTCTAAACTTTGTACTTTCTCAAACTGAAGACCCTGTCAAACTCCTAATGTAGCTGTCCTTTAGCCAGATCCAGCCCAGAATGGACAGTCATTCTAGTGTGATAAGATACCCAGAGAGCACTGTGGCTGAGAGGAAAGGTTTGTTCATTCATTTATTCATTCATTTTCAACTCTGTACTCACTTTACTAGGTGAGTATAACTGGTAGAACAATGAATGAAAATAAACACTGAAATGAAAAAGAAAAGAGAGCCCATACTACCATGGTGTTACAGATGATACTGATGATTCATAATTAAATTAGACATAGATATGTATTATTTAGTAAGTATTATGACCTACTCTAAAGACTTTATATATTTTAATAGATTTATTGCTCATAATATGTGATAAATACCAACATTCATATGTCTTCATTGTGGAAACAGCCTCAGTAATGTTAGTAACTTGCCAAAGTCACAAAACTAGTGAAAATAGGCAGAATTTTGGCCTCACTTACCTAACTCTGGTGCCCACACTTTGGAAGCAATAGAAATACTCTCAGCTAGTTGCTGGAGGAAAAAGTGATGACGATGAAGCAAATTCATAGTGAGATATAGCAAAATAGTAGAACATAAATTCAAGTCTCTACCAACTGAAACTTTTGACAGCTTAACACATGAAGATCAATAGGTGGAGAATCAGAGTTGTTTCAATATGTTAATGTACTTTGTATCTGAAAAGGATAATCAATAAGGTTTGATCAGTTCTTCTTGAAAAAAACTCAAATGTGGACATTCCATTTTCCATAATTCCGTGGTTCTAGATCAAGTGAGATTATCACAAAGGGAATTAAAACCAAATGAATGCATTGCCTTGCATTTTGCCAATTTTGTTTGCATGCCAATTTTGTTTTAATGCCTTCAGTTGAGGTGACTTGAATACACATGCTCAAATGTGTAAAACTTGAGGAAAAGTGAGAGTTGATGGGAAAACAGAAGATCATACTATAATTCAGTTGGTGGTTATTTATAATTATAAATTATAAGCGGGCCTAAACCAATAAACTGGCCTAAACCATCCTCCATACTTGTACAATGAGTTGACCCTATTGGGCCTCATTATTCACTGAGCTAAAACCTAGCCTGCTGGGCAAGCAGGTGGTAACTAATTTAATAGTGTACTCTTATAGCTAAGTGACTGAGTCACAGACAATCTCTGACCCCTCGGCCAATCTCAGCCTGAAGGCTGCCAAATTATTCTCAATTAAGGCACACATAGACTATGCCAAATAGGTAATCTCTGTATGTATGGTATAAAGGTAGCTCAGTACATTGAACCATCTCTAGTCTAGAATGTTTCGCCTAGTTCTAGAATCTTTTTCTTGCTAAAGTGAAGTTGGTTAAGTTGAATGGATCTCAGATTTTCTTTTGTCAACTCATTAGAAGGGAGCCTTGTTCGATGGCTTGGTAAAATATATTAAGAGGTAGAAACTAAAGGTAGTTTGTTGTTTTTTGGAATGTGAATTATGTAATGAGTTTTAAAAGATATTTTTGTTTTATAAGATAAGTGATGAAGGGGCTGGGGATTTAGCTCAGTGATTAGAGTGCTTGCCTTGCAAGCACAAGGGCCTGAGTTCAATCCCCGGCACCACCAAAAAAAAAAAAAAAGATAAGTGATGAAAACTTAGAATTAGGCACATAGAACCTATCATGAAGTACAAAAGAAAGCAGGAAAACAATAAAGCCAGAACTGTAAAATGAGACATACTGCCGCATATAATGTGTATTTATTTCTCTATAAGTGGATGTCTCCTCTAATAATTGCTCCTCTGAGGTAAAGTCAAGAGAAATGACAACAGAGAACTATGTATGCCCTTTTGTAGTCCTTAGGGCCAGTTTTCATCTGTTTGCCTTGAGTTTATAATCAGGTTGCTTAGTACCAAGGATGTTGTCAACCAATGGAGAGATATTGAAATCACAAGTGAAGTAATAAACAAATTACCATCCTGTTTTACCCCTTACCATCATATTTCAAGTACCGTGTACTTCCATTGGATTGGATATCATAGGCCGTATGTTCAGTCCTGGAATCATCACTGGGATCCAACCTGAGCTTGTGTTCGTCTTCTGGGTTCTAGGTTTTGTGACACAGCTCTGAGGTGGAAGTGCAAGGGTCTTGGGGGAGAGGTGAGGATCTCCCAAAAGTTTGTATTGTGGGAACAATAACGCCTAATTTGTAACTTTATGTAAGGATTAAATCTGTCTTTGAAGTAGCTCTTGTGCTACTTCAGGGTTGGTTCCTTGCAGGGTAAGCTTCTCTTTTTTGCCTTCTCTCTGAAAATACCATTTTACCTTTTCTTTTGACCTGTGTGCATGTGTAATGATTATTAACTCCCCGTAAAAGTTTTGATTGGTTTTGGCTACTGTCATTTTTTAATTAATGTAATCATTGTTGAAGGATTGGATGATGAATGATGGAAATTAGGAATGTAGACACAGGGCTTTTAACAATAAGAAAGGATGGGGTGAGATATGGAAGAAGAATGTACAAAGTCTGAACTGAAACACATACATGTGCTATTTAGAATTGCCTTGAAATTAGTTTAGAACAGTTTTTTTTTTCCTAAAAAGCTTAACTAAAACAAGCGTATGTAAATATGTAACTTTTTCAGGTTCCCTTCTTACCAGCTGATTAAAGAAAAACAGAACTTGGTGTAAACACCCTCCTCACTTCTGCTGGCCATCTAGCTGTGACTTCTGTATCTTCTATACTGAGGAGAAATTTCCCTTTTTCAATCATCTGGATCCATCACAGTTGCATTTTGCTGAGAAATGTGATTTATAAGAGAGGAATAATCAAACATCCACTTAACATTTTCAAAATTTCATTGCTTGTTATATACAAATCAGACAATATCATTCCTTAATCATTTACTGGCTTCACACTTGTACATAACATGCAGATTCATTACCAGCATCTGCAGGCCTAGCAGGTTCTAAATCCTGTTTTTCAGTGTGGCTATTTTTTGGGGGAGGGTGTTGCTGGGGATCAAACTCAGGGCCTTGTGCTTGCTAGGCAAGCACTCTAACCACTGAGCTAAATCCCCAGTCCCTCAATGTAGCTATTTTTAAATTACACTTATCTTTTAGTTTTTTAAATAGGCAAAGTTATGTCTTACCTCAAGGCCTTTGCACATTCTGCTCTCACTGCCTAGAAGAATCAATTTTTTGCCACTCTGCATGGCTAAATTCTTTTAAGTCTCATTTAAATGTCACTGTCTCCTCTGACTGCCCTCTGCCATAAACTCACTCTAAAAATTATTCTCTGTGTGGTCCTTTGGATTGTTCCCTTTACTGTGTTTTCCATTATTGCCATTGTTTTATGTATTTCTCAAGTTTATTTCCTTTATCATATCCACCAGAAAGAAGTTTTTGAATGTCAGATATGGTATGACTTTGCATACTACTGTATGCCTGGCATGTAGCAGAGTCTCACAAAACGAATTTACAGTAACTATTTGTAGAATGAGAAACTGAATGCAGTCTAGTGTGTAGTATAGTATAAGTGGTCAATAAATACAGCTTATCATTGCTCTTGTGAACTGTCCATTATCACATAATTAGTATGTTATAAACTTGACAGTATCAGCTGCATGGAATCAGTCTGCTTTATATTATCTTATATATGTATTTTAAAGCCCCTCTTGGCAGAATTGTGTCAAGAAATTTATCTAGTCAAGCCAAGCACAGTATACGACATGGCGTCCAGGTTGACATGATCCTGGCAAGTCCTCTGTGCTATATCAACATTTTACAGTCCTCTGAATCTCTTATACTTTTTAATGACTCTGCATAGAGGTTTCTGTTGGAACTACTTCATGTCTTACTGTGGGACAAGCAAGCTGCCCTCTTGTGAGCAGCTTGTGGAGACCCCCAGCTGGAGAGGAGGCAAAACTCCTGCTAGAATCAGCCGTGAAGGCTGGAGCAGATGTGTGACAGAGCTGGAAACCAGGCTCCCAGCCTAATTTGACCCTTGCAGTATCTGCTGGCCACACTGATGGTTTGATTACAACCTTAGGAGGGATCCTGAGCTGGGAAAACTTAGCTAAGAAGCTTCCAGAATTCTGAGCCTCAGAAATTGTGTGAGATACTATTTGTTATTTTAAATGACTAAGTCTAGGGTTGGGGATTTAGCTCAGTGAAGATTATCTCAGTGGGATTTTAGCCCTGAGTTCGATCCCCAGCACCATCTACCCCCCAGTGAAGTTTCTAAGTCTTAGAATAATGGGATACAAAGTAGTAGATAACTACAGTCTCGCCACCCTATCCTCAGTTTCCCTTTCTGTGACTGCAGTTACCCATAGCCAGCTGGGATCTGAAAATACCAAAAGGAAGATTCCAGAAATAAGAGAGACCACATTTATATAACTTTTACTACAGTGTATTTGTTTTATTGTTAGTGTTATTAATTTCTTACTGTACCTAATTTACAAATTAAACTTTGTCATATTTATATGTAGATAGGAAGAAAGACACAGTATAGAGTTTGTTTCAGCCATCCATAGGGGAGTCTTATACTGTATCATGTGTGGCTAAGAGGAGAACTACCATAATCTAGATTTTGATACCTGGAATGGAGTGCTACCATAGTGAAACCCGAATCATGATTAATACTGAAAATGCACAGTGAACTCTGAGGAGAGTATATATTGAAGAATTTTCTAGAATCCTCATGGTCTTTGACAAGTACGGTGAGGACTTATAAGAAAATGAGCAAAATCTCATTGGGAAATGGAGAAAGGGAAATCTTTATTATGGAATGTGAAGGAGTTAGGAACACCATTGCCTGCAGTTACATGCACTGTAGGTATCTATTTAATCTGCCTAAGGAGATTCCCAGCCTGGCGTGTTCTTGCTGCCTATTGTAGAATGTGAGGGGAGAGAGAGAAACTAATGGACGGACTGTTAGAGAAAACAAGTCACGACATGGTGGTTCTGAAAATTCTCAGCCTCCCAGATGGCAAACAACCCTAAAATGAAGACATAGTTCCTGAACAAAGATCTGGTGCCAGCAAAATTTGGTTGAAGAATGAAGCCAAGAGTGTCAAAGTCAAATCTTTTGTTAAGAACTCAGAAATAGGGCTGGGGATTTAGCTTGGCGGTTAGGGTGCTTGCCTCACAAGCACAAGGCCTTAAGTTTGATCCCTAGCACAAAAAAAAAAAAAAGAACTAAAAAATATGAAAGGTAGCACTTCGGAATACCATTCTTTAGACACAGGGCACTGCAGAGAGCTTAAACATGTGCCTCACAGTTCCCCAGTCAGTGTGGGATTTCCGGGGAGCTCACAGGCATCGCCCTTTGTCCTATCAGCAGAAGCACGACATAGAGGTCTTCTTTGGAAGGGATTTGTGGTTTTCACTTTCATCTAATGAAGTGAACTCCAGTAAGATTCACAGAAGACTGCCAAAATTTAGAAAAGAATTATCTTAGTAGAAAAATCACCTCCTTGGATTGAAAGGGGTGGTGAGGGAAACAAATGAAGAGGTCTTGGACCTCCAAATTCTATTGGCAGGAAACAGGCTGGGAAGGTTACTTAGCTGCAAAGATGTGCTACTTCTGTGCAAGAAGGAGAGATTCAGAGGGTGGAAGCAGGAGTCCCAGAGAGCAGGGCTGAGAGCAGTGGAGAACTAACTATTCCCAGGCCTCGAGACTTACCAAAGAACATCCAGCGTCTGCTTGTCGGGATTTCACATCTGCTGTGGACCCCTGAACTCAGCTTCCAGTTAATCCCACTGTGTGTAGTTCACTCCTGCCATATACCAGGGTTGATATGTGTGACCAGAAGCACACAATAGAAGGAATCTTTTATTTTGAGATATTTGAGTTATTAAGGACTGCAACTTTCATCTTCAACAGTATCTCTCTGTCTCTCACTGTCCCTCCCTTTCTCTCTCTGTCTGTCTGTCTCTCTCATACATCTTTACTGAGTATGTTGATCTTTAAGTACTTGATACCCTATGAGGACATCTGTAATCATTTATTAATCGTGTTATTAATGGGGTTTTTATATATTTTAGTTTGTGTGGAATAGGCTGGGTTATGCTTATTGTTCTAGCATAGTTAATTTTCTCCTTTTACTCTCCAAATACCCTCGTTGGATGATAAATTGTGACTAAAATTATTGTTAATTTCTCTAGCTTCCTACATCTCCAGTCACATATCAGTTTTCGTGTTCTAAAACCATACCGTCATATTGTGTGTGTGTGTGTGTGTGTGTGTGTGTGTGTGTGTGTGTGTGTGTGTTTGTATGGGTGGTGCGAGACAGAGAGACCTGAAAAGAAAGAGATCAAGAAAGCTGTGCTAGTATCCATTAAGCATTTCCCTTGTTTTTGTTACATTGTTTTTACTGCCTCTTCTGCTTTCCCAGTCAGAAAGTAACTGAGCAGGCCAGAAAGTAATTGGGCAAGTGAGAAAAGACAGGTATAAGGTATCTGCCCAAGGTAGAAGTCCAGTGTTCTTGTCTCTGGGAAATTTAACCTTTGGATATTAGCATATCCTGGTCTTAGAAAAACATATTTTACACAAGTATTTCAAGAGTGCTTTGAATCAATTTTGTTTCATTTCTCTATCTTTTTCTCTCTATCTCTTTTTTTAATGCAGGACTTGAAATTTGAAGAGGAAGGACTCAGCCGGTTCATTCCTATGTCATGTTTAAAGACGGACAAAACCTCTAAGAAGTATGTTCCTTCATGTTATATTTGATGGATTCTGTTTTATTTCTCCCAATATGTGTTGCTAAGGATTAAATATGGGTCAAATCTGATAGACACCCTCTAGTTTGAGTCTAAGGTTTTGGGAACCTTGACCCAGTTCGTCATGGGTTCTATCTGTGCCCCTTTATCCATATGGTGTTTGGGGATGGGGCATTCTAGCTGTGGGAGTGTATCTGGGAGCCATGATTTATTTATTTTTTGGAAAGTATCTAAAGCCCTGGGCCAGGGTAAGAACTTCTGACTTGTGAATGTGGAATGTGTGAATCATCCTCCCTCAGGCAGTAAGAGCAAATGTAGATTTGGAGACAGTTTTCAAGTTGGATGGTGTTATTTTTAATCTTACGTGTGACCTTGAACAAGATAGTAAAACTTCTCAGCATGTTTCCCATCATTTAAATAACAAAAACAATAATAATACCTTGTCATATTATTATAACAGTTAAATACATAATAAATATGATACATTAGAGAAAATGCCTTGAACATGCTAAACACTCAGTAAATGCTCCTTAATACTGTATATCAATGTCCTCGACAGAGATCAATTTTGTACTCAGAGGATGTTCAGGAATGTGAAGAGACATTTTTTGATAGTCACAACTGGAACTGGGTCAGGGTGCTGGTGGTATCTAGTGGGCAGAGGCCAGAGATCTTGCTAAATATCTAATGAACAGGGCAGCCCACACAACAAAAAGCAATCTAGTTCAATTTTTCTTTTTTTTTTTTGTGGTGCCGGGGATCGAACTCAGGGCCTTGTGCTTGCAAGGCAAGCACTCTAATCACTGAGCTAAATCCCCAGCCCCCTTTTTCCAATTTTTCTTTTCTTTTTTTTTTTTTTTTGTGGTAAAGCAGTCTAGTTCAAAAGGTCAGTTGTGCTGAGGTTGAGAAACCCTGCTGTACCTTCATGCTGCTTATTCATTGCTGTTTTCCTTAACTTCTAATTCCACTAGAAACACAATAAGACGAGACCCAGAGTGAGACCTGCCTCCTTGTGAGGACTATTTAGTGTCTGAGAGGATAGGCCATGCACACTGAATTGTGTAGCACTGCAGTACCATTTCTGTGCTCAGTGTAGAGACCAGTGAGGTGCAGAATAGCATGCTCCTATGCCCAACAATTCTAATGATAGGATTTTATACTAAGACTATGACCAGGAGGTCTACAAGACTTTATATATGACAGAAATAATTACAGGAGAACTTATAATAGTGAAAATAGGAACTAACCTAAATATCCAGCAATAAGGGATTATTTAAATAAATTATGGTCATCCCTTAGAATTAAACACTAGGTAATTATGCTGTAGTAACAAAAAAATGACTGTAATGTACTAAGTGGGAAAAAAGCTTACAAAATAATATTTACAGCACAAGTCTCATTTTGTGTTGACCAGAAGTGTCTAGCTACTTAGCTATGAAAAATAAAAGTGAGTATTTCACTAGTGGTTCTACCCAAGCTGTGGGCCAATCAAAAATTTTTACAGTATACAAACGCATAACCAGCCCTCTGTGTCCACAGTTTCCATACTCATGGATTCGACTAACCTTAGATAGAAAGTATTACCCCCCCCAACCCCCCAAAAGCCTTATATCAGTACTGAACATGTACAGCCAGTTTTTCTTGTCATTATTCTCCAATTGCCATATTACTATTCACAAAGCATTTACATTGTACTATGATTTATAGGTCATCTGGAAATGATTTAAAGTTATGGTTATATACAAGTACTATGTCATTTTATTTAAGGGACTTGAGCATCCTTGGACTTTGGTGTTCAAAGGAGGGTCCCAGGAACCATTTTCCAGTAGACCCTGAGGGACAGTCATACTTATATCATCATAAGGTTGATACATATTCAAGAACTGGGAAAACAGGGATGATGATGTGGCTTAGGACCGAATGCAAACATGACCTGTTGTCTGCTTGTGGCTCCTGACCTAGAATATGATTGCTTTAAGGAACTGAAATCACGAGATGATCCCCAGGTGTTTGGTATCATGTGAAAGCTGTGTCTTAACCTTTGACTGTGCATTATATTGCTTTTTAACCTTAAAGAAGTTATTTTTAGAAAATCTTCAGTTATAAAAAGTGGGGTTATAAGAAGGAACCATTTTTAATTTTTTTCTTTCAGATCATAATTGTGGATGTAGACTCTAATTATCTAGATTAAATTTTTGGGATATTTCTGCATGCCTTACAGTCCTTGCCAAGGGAACAAAGACAGAAATTGAGGAAATCATGTCACTGTGGCTAACATAAAATGTTTGATGTTTACTAATGAAATCTGTTTACCTTCATAACTGTATAATAGGGCCATTAAAGACAATAGATACAGTAGTTTAAAAGTAATAAAATTTACAACAAAGTGTATTTAATTTGAAATTGAATTGCTGGCAAATGGGTGTCCTAATGAACCCTGTGTCGGTGGAGCTCTAACCAAATTAAGGGAAATCATTTGTGTCACAGGAAACTAAATCAGCACTGAGACCCCAAAAGGCTATTCCTCGGGTGGGGGCACAGTGATTGTCACAGATGGCCCTGCGGATGGAATTAAGCTTAAGTCAGGAGAAGTGAGATACATGATCCTTCTTAATTCAAATTAATTTGGGAAAGCAGGCAAATGCTGTCAGGATTCGAGAAGGAAAAAAGTCAACAATAAAAAAGAATCACGAATAAAGTGAGTAAATGTTAATAGGAAAAAAAAAGAGGCTGGGAGCATTTTGAGGATGGAAATAGATCTTGATCTCTGGCCATTACATTAAAAAAAAAAAGAAAAAGTTTGTATCATATCAGCTATTCATGACTTTAGATTGATGTTTTTCTCAAAGTTTTTCCAACAATTTCTAAGAATGAAAGTGAGAGGGGATGAAAAATGAACTGGTGAAAAGTCTGATGAAAGATAGTTGGCCCACTGTATCTACAGATTCTGTGTCCATGGATTCAACTAATCATTGAAAACATAGGCCTGTGATGGGTGCATCTGTACGGAGCATGTACAGACTTTTTTTCTCTCCATTATCCCCTAAACAATATAGTATAATAACTGTTCGTGTAACGTTTGTTATACTATGCATTATAAGTAATCTAGAGGTAATTTGGAGTACACAGAAGGGTGTGCATATACACAAATATTATGCCATTTCATACAAGGGACTTGAACATCTGTGGATTTTTAGTATTCATGGGGGGTCCTGGAACAAATCCCTCACAAATATGGAGGGATGACTGTATTTGATTTCCTGGTAATTTCTGAAACAAGTGAAATTTTAATTATTGGGAGATCAGTAGCTAATATAGTGAATCTTACACTTTATGGGGCCATACTTCAAAAGCCACTTCCTCCTGACTTTAATCAGCTCCAACACCTGTAGTGTGGTGTTTATCTAATTCCTAGTTAATGTGACAAAATGTTTAAGGAAAACATCAAATTGCATTATGGTTCCAAAAGCTAATCTTTTCTTTATATTCTGTTGTCAATTTCCCTTTCTTCTTCCCTCCTTGTAATTGTGGCAGAGCTCCAAGTCAACCCTTCACTGCAGACTTACATGTTTGTAAAAAGCACAGTGTCACCAAGCTTGGTTCCCCCACAGAAGCAATTCACATTTCCAAGGGAGCAGTGGGACCTTGCTGGAAGGTGAGGCTCCTGGGACTGACTTTTTTCCTGATGCAAAATGCGAAATGATGAGATCAATGGTATTGATCCGCATGCCTGTTTGTTTTTCTGCCTGTAGATCTCTTGAGAGAAACAGAGTTTTAGCAGGCCTAATAAATATTTTCTGATGAGAATTCTGTGCTAAAATAGGATGGCTGCAAGCTCTCAACTGCAAAGCCCTTGAAATTCCTCAAAGCAGGGTGCCAGTAGGACCAGGCTCCGTCCCTGATGTACAGCAAGGCGGACCTGCCACCGTGCAAATGAGACGGGCTTGAGATGTGATGAATCTTCTATCTCCTGCTCCTACTCATCTGACACTTGCTTTGAGGAAGGTTGTAAATGCAAGCGAGATTGTGGTATAATTCCTCAGACTGGCATTTCTGCCCCCTAGTCACCATTCGATTATCTTCCAAATTGCTGTGTTTCAGAGAGATAAAGATTTTTTATGGCTTGCTGACTTGAAACAACCACAAGAGCCAGCCAAGAGATGGCTAGGCGGCCATGCATAGTAATTCCATTGGTAAATGACAAAATCTTTGTTTGTATGACATTTCCAAAATTACTACAGAAGATGAATCTAAAACACAAAATGTCACATTTGGCATGCAAAACTATCACAATATATTTCAGTATAAAATTCATAGAGGCGTTTAATTTAGAATGTGTTTAATAACTCCGTCTGCCTGCATCAGTAATCCTGCCTTGAGGTTTAAAAAGATTGTCTTATTTATTCACATAGTGTTAATTTTTAAAATATTTTTGGAAGCCAAAATATTAAGGTTAAGTCTTTGTTGTTAATTAAGATTTTCTAATTAAAACAAAATAATTGTTATTCCAATTAGTTTTTAAGTATGACTTGCATGCAAAAACAAAAGAAGTCAAACAACTTTCACTGTTTATTTAACCATGATTTAATTCTAGAAGCATACTATCTATATGGAAATATATATTATCTCTTCAAATACAACCTCGACAGGATTACAAAATCCTTACTGCTGGCTGCAGTTTAACTGGTGGTAATACTACCTGGAGTGGCCAGGAGAATAACTTGCTTCTAAAGATGACATTGCTTTTGACTAAAGCACAGCATACCAGAAAATTCTTCAAGGTCAAATTATTATGAAAATGATTAAGGACTTGGGAATATAGAAATGTACATGACTTAAATGATATTTAAGTTATTAATAATCCTAGTTTGGTATTTATTTAACCTGAAACACTAGTTCATTAAAAATCATCAATCTGTATAAATGTTTAGACACTTATTAAAAAGTGAAAAATCACCTTTTTCTCTCAGCTATGGGTCAGCAATGACATTCAAACATGCTGTAAAGTATTAAGTCATGTACCGCAGCTGCATTTTAGGGTAAAACACACCCCTATGCTACTTCCCCCTTATTTTTGAATTCTCATTGGGAACCTATGGGGCAGGCTGACATCATTCCAGTCAAGCGGGGTCTTAGCCTGGCCTGTCTTGCACTTCTCTTATCAACATGGCATTGCAATCTGTGGTTACTGTCACTGGTCAGGCCTGTCACCCTTCAGATTCCCAGTTTGAAGCTTACTGTCTAGTTTCACCCATCCCTTATATTAGAGAGGGCACTCTGTGTGGTTTTTAGAAGTGTTGGTTTCCTGTTAATTCTGTCTTGTTATAATAAATGAATGGTTTCTTATGTCTCAGATCATTAACATACCTTACTTGAAGATTGGCTAAACTTTCTCTCCTATAATCAGAAGATTTGCCTTTTGACCTCTTAATTATACATTGTGTGTCCTTGTCTGTTATCATTGCTAATACCTGACAATTACAGGTTGAGTAAAAATAATTGTCTACCCTCCCCCAGCCCATTGTTGCTAATTGTGCGGTTTTTACCCTGTTCCTGTGTAATTCAAGAATTCTGCCTTTTATTCAGGTTGAGCAGTCTCAGTTGCCTCAGCTGCTTCAAATACAGATCAAATGCGTCAGAGGCCTCAAGGATAAGGCACCTCAAGGCTTTTACCTCTTCAGAGTGTCCCTGCTCAGCCGACTGGGGGGCTGTGTCTTGCAATGGTGGCAAACAGAACAGCTGAAGACCACGACACACCCCGTTAAGCATGATAGCAACTTTTACAACATGGGGCTATATTTCCACGAAAGCCTTTTCATGGTAAGGTGAGCTTCTGTGTGTATGTATCCCTTTCACTTTATTTAGCTTCCCATTTTCCCTATCCTTCCATATTTTTTCTTTATCCATATAGTTTTAGGCAACAAACTTTGTGTAATAAAGAATCATATTCATTCATACATTTATTCAGTTACACATTCACTCATTAAGCAAATGCCCAGTAAGTACCCACTATGCTAAGAACTGTCATGGGCCATTGTCGACACCTTAAATCTAGTATAAAAGAGAAAGGCTTCTCCTCCATATCAAGAACATATGGATTCCTGATCTTACTTTTTACCTTTTCAGGATTTGAAAGTGGAGCTAGCTGATTTGTGCATTGGTGTGCAGTACATGTGGATGTATGTGGATGGCTAAGGCCACTGATTTTAGGAGAGAACTAGGCCCTGGTAGGAGGTGATGGTAGAGGGAGAGATTATGTGATAGATACGGGGGAGAACACTGCCCGGGCAAGGGAGTTCTGGAGGAGGCTGTTTTGCGAGGGAGTGGGTAAGACTGGAGTGATCCTGGAAGCAGGGATGGGAACAGGGCTCAGAGTACATCAGGTACTTGTGAGAGGAGGGAGGGGAAGCTCAGCTCTTTCTGGGGTACCTGTGATGGAAGACTGTGGCATCCAGGGAACTCCACTCCCTCCAGGGAACTCCATTCTTTCATCTCATACTGGTGCTTTGGAAGCTGGCATGAGTACCAATTGTTCAAAAATATATAATTGCCTTTATACGGTAACTTGAAGTATTTAAAAAATTGTAAGAATCATTATAAGTATCACAGGGTGATATTCAAAAAGAAAGTTTTCTTGGAAATAGGAGTGTGTTTTATTTTTCCATTACCTATTAGGTCTTATGTTAAGGCTATATTATTATTAGGGGCTGACTGGACCATTGAATAATAAGTAGAGAACCCCAAATGAGCACTCTGTCATTTAGAAGTTGATAGAAGAAACCCAACACAAAATAAACAAAAACTAAATAAGCCTATTATTGGGAGCCATATACTAAGTAGATATTTAATGAATGTCATAGCATAGCCCTAAGCCATATCCATCACCAGCTTCATCATAGTAATTGTGGCAGTGATAGCAGACATCTCTGAAACAGACGCTTAAGAATTCATTTCCAGGAAGAGTTTTAGGAAAAGGGGACCCTGAGATGACAGTATTCACCAAGGAACAAGACTCACCAAGCTGACTCATTTGTGCAGTGTATATAATGATGGCTGCCTTTCAGAGCCATGTCAGAAATGACTCAGCTAATGTGTACAGAAATACACTATGCTAATACAGAGTAAGAATTAAAAATCTTTTATTATTATTGTTATAATTATGCCGTCTCTTTGATAGTGAAGCCCATATATTTTTACCCACTGGACTTTTCTTTTAATTAATATGATAAATGCTTATATTTCAGATAACTTTCAAATTAACCTTTGGTTGAGAACAATGTAGGTTAACAGTTTTTTTCCTCCAGCAAATGATCCCAAAGGCCTTGTTAAGAAGCATGGGGTATATCGTACTGGGTGTTAGACTAGGTTGGTTATGGAGATAACTTTTCCCTGGGGAAGCCATTGATTGTTAGAAGCAGAATTTGAATCAGGTACCAACCAGCCATCAGGTATAGTTCAGCCCTTTAATGGAGTTGTTGGTTTTCATCATTTACCAAGGAGAAATATGAGAAATGTAGTGGGAGCTAAGAATTTAGTTAATACAATTTCAAAAGGGTTCATCAGAACCTAATGGGCAGTTATATTCTTTTGATCTCTTTTGATCAAGTACCCACATTTTTAAAGCTTAGAATCAGGCTACAAAATGTTATCATTTGAAAAGCTTACTTTTTAGAGCCATCTGCATAAATGAATTTTTACATCAGAAAGCTATGTAAAGTGTTTTTATTGTTGTTGTTTAGGTGCCAATCCCCTGGAATCCCCCTAGATTATGAATTCTGAGTGCAGAAATCCCATGTATTGATATGTTTGCTTTTTTGTGAATATTCTGTGGGAGCTATGGGATGATTGTCACAGAGCATTATGGTTTAGATAAGTATCTCCCAAAGGTCTATGTTTTCAAGGCTTGGTACCAGGGTAGAACTCTTGGAAGGTGGTGAACATTTAAGAAGTGGGGCCTAGTAGGAGGTCCTTAGGTCACTGGGATGTGTCCTTGAAGGCAATCGTGGGACCTATTCTCTTCCTCTTTCTCTGTGCTTCCTGTTTCATGAAATGAGCAATTTTGCTTTGCCCCCACATTTCCACCTTGTTGGAGGACCAAAGCAAAGTGCATCCCCAAAGTTAGGTTGGAACCCCCAAAACTATGAGCCAAAATAATCCTTTCCTCTTTATACATTAATTACCTCAGGTATTTTGTTACAGTGATGGAAAGCTGACTAAGAAACAGGATATGGTATAGGTAAAATGTTAGGAGAGATAAGAGGATGAAGAGAGGTATCAAAAATGTCACCAGGGCACAGCTGCTAGGAGACTGCAGGAAACATTTACAGTGCTAAAATCTTTATCATCTGTAGGGACAAGGAAACCTGGCAGTTCCTGCAAAGAAATGCATTTTTCCTTTCTGCCAAACAGAACAAAAAGTATCTTGGAATAGTTCAAATAGAAATCCCAAATTTTCCTCACATGTATCAAAAACAACAGTAACCAAAAACAAACAAAAAATAGTCACCTCCTGCTCAGTCAAGGAAAGTTTACTCTTTAACAGCCTGACAAAATGTCACTGAATTACATCCATCCCTTGGTATCACGTAGTAAATCTTATATCCCCAAAGAGATATACAAGGCTATTTCACATTCAGTGCATGTAAGAAAAGCACAAAATTCAGGACAAAAATAAAAACAAGAAAAGCAACAACACATCAGAATTTGACAGGAAAGAGAAGTCACTGGAGGCTTTTTGCTTTCAGAATAAAAATGCTATCGCTCACTCTCATTCCTTCTATTGGGCTCTATCCAATCGCATCAAGTTTTTCAGTAACCACACAATTCTGCCTGCCAGTCACTCTGCTGGCAGTTTGTGGGTGACTGACAGTTAAAACAGCAAGTTTTAAAGCAACTTAATTTTGTAGTAATAAAAGTACAGTCACAAAAACATAAAAATGTGCATAATGTATATAGTTCCTACAGGAACATTTAAAATCGTGATTTCATTGAATTTTTTAAAAATTATTTTTATTTCTTTTTTTTACCAAGAACATGTATTGGTACATTGTATACATAGTGATCACATTCATCATAGTTATTTTGTACCTGTACATGATGTATCTTGGGTTTTCCCCCCTCTTCCCCACCCCTAGCTTCTGCTCCTCCCTTCCCTATTTATAGCAGGTTTATGTATATTTTTTATTTTTCCATATTTCCCTTTCCCCTTTCTTTCCTTTTCCCTTCCTTCTTTCACCCTTTTTCCCTTTCTAGTTCTCCTCTCCTTTGAATATTATCTGCATTTGGCTCCTTTGTCAAAGATGAGGTATTTGAGTGTGTTTGCAGGTGTTTCTACATCTTCTAATCTGTTCCATTGATCCTCGGGTCTATCTTTGTGCCAGTACCATGCTGTTTTTATCACAGTAGCTTTATAGTATAGTTTCAGGTTGGGGATTGTGATGCCCCCTGCCTTCCTCCTATCGCCCAGGATTGTTTTTGCTATTCTTGGTCTCTGTTTCCAGATGAATTTCATGATTGTCCTTTCTAATTCTGTGAAGTATGTTAATGGTATTTTGATTGGATTGCATTAAATCTGTATAGTAAGTTTAGGGAGTATGGCCATTTTCACTATGTTGGTTCTTCCTACCCAGGAACATGGTATATCTTTCCATTTTCTGATATCACTTTCAATTTCCTTTTTTAGAGTACAGTAGTTTTTGATATAAAGATCTTTTACTTTCTTTGTTAGATAGATTCCTAAGTATTTGATTTTTTTTGATGCAATTGTGAAAGGTATATCTTGTGTTATTTCTTTCTCAGTGAGTTTGTTATTTGTATATAGGAATGCTATTGACTTTTGGATGTTGACTTTGTATCCACCTACACAACTGAATTTAATTATTAAACCCAGAAGTTTTTGGTGGAATTTTTGGTGTCTTCTATGTAGAGTATCATATCATCTGCAAATAATGATAGTTTAAATTCTTCCTTTCCTATCTTTATTCCTTTTATTTCTTTCTCTCATCTAATTGCTCTGGCTAATGTTTCTAGAACTATATTGAATAATAGTGGTGATAGAGGGCCCCCTTGTCTTGTTCCAGACTTTAGTGTGAAAGCTTCCAGTTTCTGACCATTTAGTGCGATGTTGGCCATTGGTTTGTCATATATGGCTTTTATCAGATTTAGATATAGACCATCTATTCCTAATTTCTTTCGTGTTTTTATCATGAATGGATATTGGATTTTGTTGAATAATTTT
Source organism: Hystrix cristata (assembly GCA_004026905.1). Classification (NCBI taxonomy): domain Eukaryota; kingdom Metazoa; phylum Chordata; class Mammalia; order Rodentia; family Hystricidae; genus Hystrix; species Hystrix cristata. The sequence continues at coordinate 10,843 of PVJO010019191.1, read as the reverse complement.
TCTGCATCTCTTGAAATGATCATGTGATATTTGTCTTTGACTTTGTTGATACAATGTGTTACATATATTGATTTGCGTATGTTGAAGCATCCCTGCATTCCTGGGATGAATTCTACTTGGTCATAGTGTATTATCTTCCTGATAATTTGTTGCATTCTGTTTGCCAGTGTCTTGTTTAGAATTTTTGCATCTATGTTCATTAGGGAAATTGGCCTGTACTTCTCTTTTTCATTTGAATCCTTTTCTGGTTTTAGTATCAAGGTAATGCTTGCTTCCAGGAATGATTGTAGAAATACTGCTTCCTTTTCAGTTTCATTAAAGAGTTTGAGGAATAGTGGTATTAGATCGTCTCTGAATTTCTTGCACAATTCAGGTGTGAAACTGTCAGGACCTGGGCTTTTCTTTGTTGGTAGGTTTTTAATTACCTCTTCAATTTCAGTGGCTGATATTGGGTTATTTTGTATCTTTATCTCTTGATTTAGTTTTGGTAATTCATATGTTTCTAAGAATCTGTCCATTTCTTCAGTGTTTTCCATCTTGTTTGAGTATAGGTTCTTGAAATAGGTGCTGATGATCCTTTGTATTTCCGTAGGGTCAGTTGTGACTTCACCTCTTTCATTTTTTATTGCATGAATTTGGGTCTTTTCTTTCCTTTTTTAAAATTAGATTGGCCAGGGGTTTGTCTATTTTGTTTAGTCTTTCAAAGAAACAACTCTTAGATTCATTGATTCTTTGTATTGTTTTCTTAGTCTCAATTGCGTTGATTTCAGCTCTGATCTTAATAATTTCCTCTCTCGTATGAGCTTTGGGTTTGATTTGTTTCTTATTTTTCTAGACATTTGAGGTTCAACATTAAGTTGTTTATTTGAGCTTGTTCTGATTTCCTGATGTGGGAGTTCAATGCAGTAAATTTCCCTCATAGCACTGCTTTCATTGTATTCCATAGATTATGGTATGTTGTATTGGCATTATCATTTGACTGTATCAACTGCTTAATTTCTTGTTTAATTTCTTCTGTGACCCAGCTGTTGTTCAGAAAGATGTTATTTAGTTTCCATGTGTTTTTGTGTTTTTTTTTTTTTTTTTTTTTTTTTTTTTTTTTTTTTTTTTTTTTTTTTTTTTTTTTTTTTTTTTTTTTTTTTTTTTTTTTTTTTTTTTTTTTTTTTTT
>PVJO010019190.1:0-34931 GCA_004026905.1 Hystrix cristata | reverse complement strand
GGAGTTAAACACAATATAACTCACAGGTCGAAGTGGGATACAGACTGCCTGGGTTCAGCTCCTGACTCTGTCGCTTATTTCTGGGCATCTCAGCTCTGAAACGTTTCTGTTTATATTTTAATCGTCTAAAAAAACTTTAAAGAGTTGTTACAAAAATAAAATTAATAACCACATGTAAGTTACTTGTAACAATCTGTGGATCTGTGGGATATTTCAGTGTTTATTTTTATTACACATTTTTGTCCAGGTGAAGTAAATCAACATTTCATTCTCAAGTTTTCATATATTACCGCTTCATACTAAATTCTGTCTTCCATGAAAAGATCCAGTCTTGATGAATCTGGGAGGATGGTTTCCAGTTTTTAGAGACGGTTTGCCCTGTTTCGGTAGAAATTCTGTTTAATGGAACAGAATCTCCTGTGGCATATAACACAAGAGCTTATTAACATTCAGGCTGGTGCTGTTGAATCAAATAGAGTAGGAAGAGAATGACAAATTTATGATAATTTCCAAATAAATAGAAAAAGTTGCACTTTGGGAAGGAAGAAAAAAGGCCATATATATTATATAAGTGTGTGTGTGTGTGTGTGTGTGTGTGACATATATTCAATCATGAAGTTACTAGTACACAAAAATGTTTTTTTCCCTCTTGAAATTAAGTTCCAAATTATATAATGAATTTCTTGCATGGGCTGGTTTCGCTGAGAATGTTCGTATACAGAGAAAAACTGTACTTTGATATCTGTTTTATTTGCCCAAAGTCTTACTCTCTGAGATAAGAATAAAGGACATTAGTGTGGCTTTCCAATGTTACAAATCCGTCCTGGCCGGTGGGTCACAATTTCCTTGGTTCCGTTTGCTCTGTGACTCCCTTGTGTCACGGAGAGGTAATGTTTCAAATACATCGCCTTGACGGTGCGTTCCATCACCCTGCAGCAAAACTTTTCACACACTGGACAGATACTTAATTCATATATTCTTCCCAATCAGTTTAAACTTTCAAAAAATACAAATAGTGTTGTGCATGACACAGGTGATACTGATGAACTTATTACCTCTCTCAAAGGCCATTTCTCTCCGCAGCTGTTTCACACTGAATAACGATGAGGCATTTTCACTCCATCAACTGAAACTAACGTCAGTGCAGTTGTGTCCTGTTGAGGGTGAAAGAAGTGAAAATGAGATTAGTTTTTCAGTGGGTCAGATTCATCTATGGAGAATGGAGGGACAATTCAGGTCAGATGACCTCTAGATTTTTAATAAAGTTGCTTCAATCCTTAACTTTAACTGTGACTAAACTCAAAGGTTTAGACATTTTTGGCTTTCATTATAATTGGAGATCTTCGATGGCCAGCAGACAGAGCTCGGTCGATTTTTACTTAGTGCCAATTACATTTGATCTAAAGCCACGTACTGCATCCTCGTTACACATCAGAGTCACCTGGGGAATATGAGCGATGTAAACAAGCTGAGGACACTTTGTCAATATGTTTATTCTTTCACATCCATACATTTCGCTCAGGACATATTTATGCAATGATGCATTTCTTGAGAGTTTGAGTTTTGCAGGCACTAGAAATTAAAATAGGGATCTCTTGACTTTAAAAAACTTAAAGCTGATTGACAGGGAAATTAATAAAGAGGTAATTTCAGTACATTGTTCTTTTCAAACTATGTGAAAAAGAAGGGAGTACTCCAATCTGTGGTGCAAGGCGGGGAGTTGCTGAGGAGGGAGGTTTCTTTGAGTGAAGGTCTGTCTAGCTGAGTGCTATAGAATGCAAAGGATTTAGCAGGATGAAATAGAAAATTGTAAGAATTTCATGAAAGAAAATCCCTAAACTGAGTCATGAATAAAAGATCTTAGTTGGTGTGATGAGGAAATAAAAGCAGTTTGATTTTGCTGGAGTATAAAATAGAAGATGACTAAAAGGAGTAGAGACTTTGGAAAAGCAGGCAGGATTCAAGCCCTCACGTGCCTTCCATGCCAGGGCAAAGAGGAAGGAGATAATCTGTGATAAACGGTGCCTGGATGATTTCAGGTTTTCACTTAGATAGCTCCTTCCTGCTTTTGATAACAAATGCCCAGTGGGTTTTTGTTTTTTTAATCATATTGGATGACACAAATAAATATTTATTAAACATGGTACAACCTGCTGGGACAAAAAATACCCAACATGACCACTGAACGGAGGAAAGGTTTCTTTTGGCCCACAGTTTCAGAGGTTTCAGCCCGTGGTTGAATGGCTCGGTCCTTTCTGAGCCTGAGGCGAGGCAGAGAATCAAAGAAGAAAGACAAGGTAAAGGGACGCTGCCGACCTCATGGAATCCAGGAAGCAGAGAGGAAGGAAAGAACCAGAAAGCGGGTCCAGGGACTAGATGTAGTCCCCAAGGTCACCCCATGACACATTCCCTTCAGCTAAGCTCTACCTCCAGGTTCCATCACACATCCCAAAATGCCATCAAATTAGAATCTCGCTGATTAATCTGATGACGAGCTCTCATGAGTCCATCATTTCCCCCAAATCCATCAGCAGCCAAACCTTGAACAGAATGGAGAAGGGGAATATTGGATCCCAACCATAATACCTGCTATCAATTAGTAATGTAAATTAAGACCCCGCCACATCATAACCATAGAGCTGGTCCATATGGGCATTCAGCTGGAGTTGAGATAGAGAAGAGGGCATCTCTGGATGATATTTAGGGATGGCTGAAGGTTAATAGAATGGCCCAAGCTTTGCCTTGAATGAGGAGTGATGGTTTGATAGGTAGAATAATAGAAAAAAAATTCAAAAATGACTTTAGCAAGCTGGAAACATGAAATCCTTTTGTGATTGACAAAAACATTTGGCACAGGGTGAGGGGTTCTTAGAGGAACAGAACAGAGAATACTAAACAGCAACGTGGGAGCCCAATTGTAGCAGTAGTTTTCTTTCTTTCTTTGTTTTTATTTTCCTTCTTTTTTTTCTTTTTTTTTTTTTTTTTGTAAGTGTCAAACCAAGGGTTTTGGGGTTTATAGAAATGTGATACGAGGAAAGTTTATAAGCCGAAGAAAAGTATTTTCAATATAGGGTACTCTGAACATTGAGTTGGCAGTGGGATTCCCGGTGAAGTGAAAAGAAGAAAATGAAAACATGTACAAAGGAGAATCTGAACCAATGGAGCAGCAAGTAGAAATAGAACAAGTTGATAGGAATAGTGAGACTACATACTCATGTCTTGTCATTGATCAAAAGTTTTTGCTTCAATTTTACTTTTCATTAACACATGTTTGTAGTATATAAAGATTAGATTTCTTGTCAGGTATTCGTCCATGTATATGACACATCTCAATTCTTTTTTCATCCCCTTTCTCTCTCCTTCCATCTCTTGGTTTTCCTTTCATTTGAAAAAAGATCTGTCTCTCCCTATTTTCTATTATTTATTTTTATAAAGGCTTTTATGTGATTCTGAACCATATTTAGAATTGGAAGCAATGATTTTGGTGATGCCCCTTGTTAGTTACGAGGAGGAGATTTTTTCATTGCCAGGCGAAGCTAATGACAGCAATGCAGAGAATAAAAAAAAATTCAATTATTAAACTAGTGTTCCCCACCTTGTCTATTGTTATTATCTCCTAGAGAACTTGTCAAACAGATTTCCGGACCAGAACCAGATTTTCTAGCAAAGGACCTACAGAGTACACTGAAGTTCCTCGTGAGTCTCAATATTAGGCAAGTGGGTGAGGTGGGGTAGCACTACAGTCAAGGCTACCCCAAAACATGGAAGTAATTCATGGGTAAGAAATACTTGTGTCAACATCATTTGTGTAGCACTTTTTGAAGTGTTGTGGTTGTCAGCTTTCCCAGGTCTTGAGAAGCTGAAGTTAAAATCCACGTGTGGCTACTTCTTACTCCTTCACTACCACTCCTAGGATCTAGCATCACCTCCTGCCAGGGATACTGTAAAAGCATGCTAACTGGCCTCTCTGCTTCTAGTCTTCCTGGGAGATAGCCAGTTTCCCACGTGGGAGAGGAAATAATCTTTTAAAAACAAGTATCAGGTCATGACACTCCCCACTGCCCTAAACCAAATCTCCAATAGTTTCCAGTTGCACATTTTAAAAATCAAAACATCTTCCCATGACCTCCAAAGTCCCACGTGGAGTTGGCCCTGCTCATCTGTCTGATTTTCAGCTCCTACTCCTCTTGATTTGCTCCCTCTGGCTTGGTTGTTATTTTCTCAGCATCCAAATCTTGTCAGCCACCCTGAAGTTGGACCTCATCATTTTTACTTCATGGAACCAACTTTCTCTAGATTTTCACTGTACTTGTTCCACTGCGTATTGCTGAAGTGAGTACTTCTGTTGTAAAAAGAGTGACTACAGAGTAGTACAGTCCCCTTTAACACTCCAGTCTAAGCCTTATCTTGATTCATTTTGTCTGAAAAGCTCTATCACGAAATATATTTATATCACATATTCATGTATGTTTTTCTCTGTCTCTTCTATTAAAATGTGTATATCTTCAGACCATGCACTCCGTCTAGTCACTATATTCTTCAGGGCTGAGAATGTTGTCTAACACTTAAAGACCAATAAATATGTCTTGGATGGACGGCTTGAACGATGTGTTTAGAATGTGATAGGAGGGATTTAGCGTATATGCCTTTCAAACAGTAACTTTTTCTGTGCTGTTTATCGTGGAGCCTTTAATTACCTGGTCTATACACTTTTTGTCATACTTTGTCACATTTTCACACTTATACACCGAATGATCTGGTTTCCTTACATGCTATTACTTGGTCATACAGCATTTTAGTATATACATATTGCAAAATATTTATATTAGGCATAGTTAGGGCCACTTGTGTCGATTGCTTTTTATGTCTGTTTTCTCATGCTTGATTTTCTCCTGGGTGTTTGAATGTCCTACTCGCATGTCTGAGGGGGAGGCCTTCGCTAGATCTGTCCAAGGCCTTTATCTACAGGTGCATAGTCCCTGATTTCACTGTTAGAAGCAATGACCTCCTGGACTGAGAGTCATATAGACAAGTTCTTAGAAAACGTTATCACTTTCCCTGGAGGTGGATGTAGATCTAGGTTTGGGGTGTTACTAACATTCAGAAGGTTTGGATTTTATTAGCCTCAGGAAACTCTGAGCAGGTAAATACTCCTGTAAAATACACTGTTTAGTGTGATCAAATCTGCATTCCTCAATTTGTTTTAAAGCTACGAGATTTAGAGCAACGTGACACCAAGCCATCGATTCAGTCTTCCTGTGTCTGTCTCACTGGCCATTAAGTCAGTCACAATTATGCCATCAGCTGTTGCGGTCTGTTCAAGATTTTACAATTTCTGAGTACACAGAGAAAGCTTACCAGTCGCAAGTGGGGTTTATAAGACAGACTTAGGATCCTTGTAATCAGTACTCTCTCTGGTCCATTTCACCTGTGGAAAGCCAAGAATTTGAAGTTAATGTTCTTGTTGTAGCAATTTTAAATACTCCACCAGCTATGTGCTTCCTTTCTCATACATAATTGGTGTGTTTTCTCTAACAAAGAAATTCTCCTGAGATCAGAGGCTGTACGTGCAAGATAAGATTTTTAAGAATCACTAAGTGGGTTGCTGTGTATGCACCAGAAACTGACATTAATACATGCATGGAGGCATCAGTGGTATTCGTACCCCACCCTGCAAACACACCCTCTCCTTTATTTTGTCAACACAAGGTAGCTGAGCATCGCCTCAGAGTCTATGTCAGAACTTCAGCAAAAGGAATCATTTTTCTTCTAGAAGCACATTACGCTGAGAGACAGCATGCTGAAAAGAGCCTAAGGGCAGCCTTCTGTAGTTTATCCCATGCCCCGTGGTACTGCCTGTCTCATGCTGACCTGCCATGCAGGACATGCTGAGGGAGCTTCCTCAGTCAGAATTTTAGTCCCCACGGTTTGTGCCTTATTTTCCAGACAGGCAAGAGCTGTTGCCTGTCTGGTAAGCTTCCTCCTGTGGAGGACCTGCCTTGAGGCAGTTCTGTCTAGTTATTTCTCTGCCTTTTGAAGCTATGCTGCACACAGCTGCTTTTGCCTCATCTCAACTCCTACCTGCCTGGAAGGGACTTCGCCTGAGAAGTCCTGACCAGGGGGCCGGAAGAGTTATTTACCTGGGATGTGAGTCTCTCCACAGGTACCCAGAGAGTCGATTTGCACACCATGCTTTTCATTGCTTACAGTGATTTTTCTGGTTCAGATGTCCTGAGCTAAAACACAGAAAAATATTTTCCTAGTTGAAAAGACATCCCTTTCACAATTTGACTAGGCTAAGGCTCTTATGACAGGTAATTGGCATGAAAATTTGTAACATAATATTAAATAGCATGAAAAAAGGAAAGCAGCTACTAAACTTTAAAGTGGCTGTAAAATCAAGTAATGAAGACCTATTTTGGGAGAAAGGGTAGGTAAAATTTGTGCAACTCTTAAAAAATGTCAATCTAAATTAATTCTGAGAGAGTTCCTGTTTCCACGTGTTATTTGTAATCATTCTAACTGAACGTAGCTTTTGCCTAACTCTTAATATTCTGGAGCAGACAGACCCAAATCTTTTGCGGTAAGTTACTACCTATAGTTTCTTGATAATTCATCTCCTGGTAACTCTGCCTCCCACTGTAGGGTGGAAGATCACATTTCTGGGCAATCCTGCCAGGCATGCCCTGTCTCCGTCTTTTTGTAAGGTAAAGTCCAGTGAGTGTAAACGTGGATGCAGCAGGAGCAGCTTTGGTGGTATTAGAGATGGGGCTCTCTGAAGTGCCTCAGAGCGGGAAGCCACAGGGAGCCTCAGGTTTGTCTTTCTGATTTCTGGAGCTTTCTCCTGATTGTCCCTATCATTACGGAGTAGCATAGATCTTGTTTCCTGGGTTCCTAAATCAGGGTCAAAGGAATATGAACTGTCAAAAGGTCTACAGAATTGTGCTGGGTTCATCTTTGACCAGAAAACAGCTTCCCACCCTGTGCTGCCATATCTAGTGTATACCCACCAGAGATTTCTTCAAGAAGTGACGCAAGTTAGGATTCTAAGCTTTAGTGATTGACCAGCTTACCTTAGATCCTGGTGCTGCCATTTACTTTCTGGGTGAACTTTAGAAAGTTGCTTGAATTCTCTGAAGAAATAAAATAATCTTCTTATCATTGGAGCTGAGAATATTAAACCCATTTTGTAGGATTTTCATGTAGATTAAGTTGGATAATATTTGTTAAGTGCTTAGTACAGTGCATAACACACAATAGAAGCTTAGTTAAGAGTAGCATTTTAGGTAGCTCTGTACATACATTTAGAAGGACATTTGCTCTTGTAGCTGGTCTTTAAATTAAAGGGAGCTCTCTCTTCCCCCAGAATTATCAACGTTCAGTGATTAATAAATGGAATATATACTCTTCATGGTTCGGTGATACTAGATTTAAAATCTTAGCCTCATTTTTCTCTTCTAATCAGCATTCTTGCTCTGACCAGTTGTTATTTTTCAAAGGGCTATAAAGAAACCTAGAAAAATAAAACACAACTATAGTTCCAAGTCAATGTTATTTGTCGTATACCAGAATCAGCGAACTTTTTTCTCTAAAGATCTAGGTAATAAATAATCTAGGCTTTGTGGGCCATATGGTCTCTCTAGCAACTATTCAAGAGTTCTTTTTGTGAAAGCAGCTATAGGTCATACTTTAGAAATGAGAGTGACAATGTTCCAATAAATCTTTATTCATAAAAGCAAGTGTTGGGATGGATTTGTTCTTCGGACTGTGATTTGCCGGCCCTTTCCTGGATAGTGGCAGTTGGAATCCATCTTAGACCCTTTTGCCTTGCCTTTTGCTTGTTTATTTCAATAGGGAAAAGAAACAACACAATTGCTAGCCCAGAAAGTGATGCTTCAGGTCTCTAGAGCCAAGAATCCCATCTTCGCACTGACTCCGCCTGCCTTTGTCACATGAGAACAATGTGGGACTTCTCTGGGCCTCAGTTTTCGTTTTTAAAACCGCAGGCAGGGCTAGGTCTTTCAGGACCTCGTTCTGCAGTTCTGCGATGTGTATTGATGTCATATCTGGTTGCCTCACCGCCTCACACCCACCGCTTGTCAAGACAAGACCACCAGCCACTAATTAGGAGCCAGTGATGTTTCAGCATTAAGTGTTCCAAGACCAGTATGTTCAGTGGATGTCCAGCAGCAGGCTGTCCACGGATGTTTAGTGGTTGTATTAAGTGTGGCAGAAATAAGTTGGTAGCAGACAAAGTATGCTTTAAAAACACTGAAGTGCCATCATAAATGAGTCACCCAGCTGTGGATTGCTTGGAAACGGTAGAATCAGCCAGACAAGAATGGCTTTCAGCCTGCAGGTCAAAGGACAATGTGCTTAGCTTCGTGTGGCCCCACGAGGGAGCGTGGCTGGCTCATCTGCACAGCCTGTTTGTCTCCGGGGACCGGGGTGTGATTGGGCAAGGCCTTCCTCTCAGTCAGCGTGGCTCAAATGCAGCCTTTGGGCGTTAGCACCGAATGAAGTTGTGTAAACTGTCACTGAAATATATGACAGGAGTGAAAAAAATATGCTGTGAAAGAGGGAGCATGCGCCTCACTATTGAGTCAAGGCGCTTCTTCCAGGGCACGCTGACATAACGCATTTAATCATTTCGGCAAAATACACAGTGTAGAACGCATACCATGGCTGTGGCGTGTAGTTGTAAGCACTAATTTGCTAAATGTAAATAATTCAAATATAACGTTTTTGTTGTTACCATGTTCAGGCACATCATTTTTAACTACCCTAGAGACCTTCAAAAGTGCAAGTGGAACAGGCCTACCATCCTAACCACAGATGTGACCGTGTGGCTGTGGACCTAGAATCCAGGGATCTGATTATGTATTAGTCTTTTCGATACCTGTGATTTCTGTGAATGTCCAAGCTCTTGGATATAGACTTATGACACAATCATACTTTAAAGGACCCAAATGACCCATCACTTACGCCGCTTCGGTGGCCTCCCTTTACTCTTAGAACATCCGAAGACGCCCTCCCTCTTCAGGCTCATTTCACACCAGGCTTCCTCCTCTTTCTTTTCATTCCAGCCACACTGTTTACCTCTGAGTCATCCTTCCTCCCCTCTGCTGCATTAGGCTTTATCCCTGCTATTCCTTTCCTGGAACATTCTCTTCCCCGCTTTTTTCCCTGAGCAGCTATTATTCTTTAGGTCTCAGCTGAAGGGCTATTATGATCTCTTGAACATTTCCAGCTCCTAGAGCACTTCACACCCTCTGTATAAGATACGTGGCACCCTCTGTCACAAACACCACCACTGCTTCCTGGAATTTCTTGTTCGATTCTCAGACTCCGCTATAACACCGAGTTTTAAGAGAGTAGCGATTTTGTCTGTCTTATTTAAAACTCTACTACCACTCTGTTCAAAAAAACATTTGCTGCAGGAAAAGTCCTTAGCAACAACCAAATGTTTTTGTTTTTCTCTTCGGAAAAAAACAAGGACGTGGCCTCTGCTTGTTGGCGTTGAAGGAGACCAGGACATGTCACCTTGGCATGTGGCGTGCTTTGAGCTGAAGGCACCTGAGAATCAGCAGGCATGAGAGAGGCTTTCTGACCGCCTCTTTTCCACCTAAAAAACAGGCCATATGGTTTCCCCTGAGAAAAGTGCCCTCCCTGGACCAGGAAGAGAAGAATACACTCATGATCACAAGCTAGGAATCAATGCTGAGGCAGATTTGTATAAACAAACACAAACTTACGAAAATAACCCTTATATTCTGCTAACCCTGGAGTCACGTCTTAGTCACTTCCCCCAGTTGACTGCCTCTAGCTGATTGCACCTAGCCCTCACCTCTTCTTTTTTTTTTTTTTAAAGATATCTAAACTATCTAATCTGGTTACTTCTTTGGGGTAACATTTTTTTTTGTGTGTGAGATCTTCCATGTACATATAAAATTCTAGTGAAACTGAAGTGCTTTCCTCCTGTTGTTATGGGGGTTTAATCTTTAGTTCCAGTCTGAGACTAAGAGAATAGAGGAAGAATGTTTCCATCCCTGCAGCATGTACTTAGTGGTTGTCTTTAACTATGAAGGGGACTGAATTCTCTGTGTTTTATGCATGTAGACATGTAAAAGTTGCTTAAGAGATGGGGAAATTAGTAAGTTGTGCTGGTGTACACTTGCCAATTCTCAATCAAATGCTAGGAATACTCAGCAATCATAAAAGAGCTCTGTGGTACATCCAAAGGGTATTTATGTCACAATGAAATACAACATTCTGTCTTGACAATTTGAGCTGGTGGAGGAGTTTAGTTTTTTGTTTAATCTAGTATGGCTTTCGGCCATGCTAAAAGAATTGGCTGAGCAAATCATTTAAATCAGAGTTTACTGACTCCAAGGCCAACAGAGCTGGAGAGGACAGGAGTCCAGATATAGGTCATTATTTTCCTAATGGAAATGTGAACTGAACTTCAACAGGTATTTTGACTGTAAAAAGGAAGCTGAAAAAGCTACAGACTTGACATGAAAACGTATTTTAAAAACATTGGTAAATAATTATGAATTTTAAATATACATTGTTTACTAGACAAAACATGTCTCCTAGGCCACTAGTTTGCAAGCTATGAATTTAAAACTTAATCATGGGCTTCATATCAGAATTACTAAGACAACCAATCAATCAATTTGCTGATGCATGAATAAGTGACTCATGGATATTTATCCAAGTGAACAATTCATGCCTAAATAATGAAAGCTTTTTAGAATGAGAAGAGATATTAGAATCATCCCATGAATACTTTCATCCACATTGCAGATGAAATATTTCAGGTACACAAAAATTAAATTATTAGAGTTTGGCCTCAGATACACGAATTTAAGAAAGATGGACTTGGATCCAAGTGTTTCGATTCTTAATTTTTCCCATAGTTTCTAGGCAACTTGGAGTGTGTGTGTGTGTGTGTGTGTGTGTGTGTGTGTGTGTGTGTGTGCTGTAATAAAAGTGTAAGTGGGATGAAATATAGTGACTTAAATTAATGCTTCTCAGATTTTGCTGTGAATGTGACTCAGCTGGAACTTCAGAAATGCAAGTTCTGGTGCAGAAGGTCTGCAATGAGGTCCAAGTTTCTGCAGGTTGATAAGCTTCCGGTTTATGCTAATCCAGCACCAAGTGTCTCCACCAGCACCTGCCCTCCAGCACCTGTGCCGGATGCCCGGCCCGCCTAAACGTGCAAGAATAGAAGGTATTCTTTGTTCTTTTCTTAGTCAGTTAACACTTCGCTAACATTGCCTTTCTTCTATTTGGACTCCATGATAAGTAAAATACAGTAAATTAAATGTATGTTAAATTCATTTAACAGGGAAAGTAGACATAAGTAAATCACAAAGGTTGGTTCAAAGATCATGCACTTTGAGCTCCACGATGCAAAGCGTATGAGTCTTCTCGTGTTTTGATTTATAGAGAGAAATTATTTCTGATCGGTTGCCGTGGAACCCTTGAGTCATTTTGTAACTAGCACCAACAGCAAATGACATCCCAGAAAAGAAAGGCAAAAGGTATTTCAGAATTTCACAGCAAACATTCCACAAGATGGCAGTAAGTTCCTGTGCTTTACATTTTTTCTCTACTAACCTTTTACTGAATATACATTTCATCAGTGAAAATTTTTTAGACTTTAAATTATACATATTTTTGTCATGGTAGACTAAACCAAAGAGAAGTTATATTGTTTCTCAGACCAGGGAATAATGATTTTTATCATTATTTTGTCTTTGTATTAGTATTACACATTAACACCAAACTTTAAACTTGTATTTAGTTTTCTAATCTAGGTTCCCATTTACAACTAAAATGAATGCATTTTCATGTAGTGAAATTTGTGATAGAATAAAAATATGCTTATACTGAAAGTTTTAAATACATTTTCTAATTCAATTTTGATCATTTATTTTCATTTAAGATATTTCTTAAAAATTTAACATATTAAGAAATAAAAAGTAAAGGTGAATTCCTCATTGTGTTTTATGTTATAACCCCAAGGCTAATGGTAATTACATTAATACATGCTGCATTGTAAGACTAAACATTAAAGAAATCGCATTTGTAAAACTTTTTTATGAATTCTTTACTCTCTCTAAACCAGTCTGAAGAGATTAGAGAGGCATGTATTAAGAAACAAAAAATGTACTAACCAAGGGTTTTTAAAGGCTTTTTTGTGAATGAGAAAAATTGGGCATTTTTCCGACCCACTGATACATGTCAGTTTCACAGACCCGCTGCTTTCTGCTGTGGTGATGAAGTAAAATTGGATGTTACCCTTTTGTCTTCATCATACTCGCGTGTGACTAGGGATACTCATTTAATGGGCTTGAGATTCAGTAGTTTCCTCTGGTATAAATTGTATACTGTAGTTTATTTAATTTAATTTCCATCTCCTTCAAATTCCATGCTTACTTATGAGGAGAAAATATAAATAAGGAAGATAAGCATAAACTCTGAAAGAAGCCCCTGATGAATAGAAGTTACTGTGATTTTCAGGGCGGCAGTATATTCTTAACTTTTTTTCTTCACATTGTCGATGCGGTTTGATCAAAATGTACCATGAATGTATAAATAATAATTTATTACAGAAAAGACACGGCCTTCGGTCCCTCTCAAAATATCGCTCATTGCTTTGAGCACATTTATTTCATCATTCTTGCCACTTTCTGAAATAGTTCTGAAGTCCTTTTTCATGAGTATCTTTATGAAGTGTGATTAAAAAAATATATGTTCTCAAGGTGCATCCATTTACATACAAATGTCTCTAGATAGGGAGAAAAGGGAGAAGAAGGAAGGGAAAAAGAAAAGAGAAAAAATGTAAATAAACCTGCTGCAAATAGGGAAGGGTGGGGAAGAGGGGGGAAAACCAAGATATATATTAGGTACAAATAATCATGTTAAATACGATCATTATGTATACCATGTACCATTACATGTTCTTGGGAAAAAAAAAATATATATGGTGAGTACTACTGCCAAATGCCATCCAATGAAAAAGCAGGTGTGTCCTTTTAATGGTGTGTCCTCATTCACCTCATCCATCGCATTTGGTGCTGTGTGTTTCTTGGTTCTTTTTTGAGGGAGACTGATGGCAATGGCTTCTACTGTAATAACTTTAAAAGATCAAATACTAACATTCTGTTTTGGTTATACCTCATAAGTTGCTCATAGAGAAAATTTCACAGCTGTATTTGTTTTAAAATAACTTGAAAAGAGAGGGGCAAGCTAGAGTGCTGCAGCAATACCAAGAGGAATGTCTTGTCTGTATTCTTTTTCGTTGTTTTTTTTTAATTTTAACAGATACTTATTTGTTTAACTTTCATTTGTAAAATACTATTTTTCAATTTTTTTGTTAGCACGTTTGTATTCGTGGTGGAGGCAAAATTAGACATTAGCTTTTTTCCATTGTCATACTTGTGTGGAGTTAGTACATGTAGATATCTCATCTCGATTCTTTTTTCATCCCCTTCTCTTCGCCTCACATCAATTCCCTCCATCTCTTGATCCCCTTCCCACTTGAGAAAGATCTATCTCCTTATTTCCTATCACCTGTCTTTGATTTTGCTCTTAATTTATATTTTGGTTTTCTCATAAAAGAGAAACCATGTGATGTTTAAGCTTGTGTGTTTGATTTATTTCAGTTAACATTACGCTCTGAAGACGCATCCATTTTCCTACACATGACTCAAGTTTATCTTTCTTTATGGCAGAATAGTATTTCAATTTTGCATAAATACCACGTTTTCTTTATCTCTTGAGGGACATATAGGCTGCTTCCAAGACTTAGCTATTATGAATTGTGCTGCTATAAATATGGGTATTCACATATCAGTTTAGTATGATGTCTTTAACTCTTTCAGGAGTATATCTAGAAGGGGGATTGCTACATCAAATGGAATTTCCAGTTTTAGTTTTTTGAGGAACCTTCATACTAACAGTTGCCTGCCTTCTTGAATCCCTTTATAACGATTCTCTCTTTTCCCCCCATAATTTTTATTTCATTAGTCCCTTACAGCAATGAAGGGAAATATTGACAACTAGGAAAACAACTGTGCTCAGCAGATCGTGGGCAGATATAGGGGGAGCTTAGAACATTAAATAGTTGGGTAGACTGTCAGCAGGGTGCTCACTGATAACTTTGACCTTTCTTGACCGTACTGCCTCCCCATTTTTGGCTTTTGTCATAGCACTTTTATCTCTTTCTATTCACTTTTTATTCTCCTTTCTCTCTCACCTTTCTGGTCTCCACACCTGTTTCTAGGCCCTAACCACTACACAAAACTCCCCAGACAATTTTCCTTCTGCAGATCTGGACCACAGAGCATCTGGTTATGAATTACTTCTTCTTGCCACCATAACCACTGGGCCAGAGTAGTTCTTTACCCACATTATTCCATCTACTAGCTCACGAGGGTGGGGGTGTCATTATTTTATACTTTTCCCACTTGCAGAAGTTTCTGTTAAGTTTTTTGTTTGTTTGTTTGTTTTGTTTTTTGTTCTTTTGATGCTGGGGATTGAACTCAGGGTCTTGTGCTAGCAAGGCAAGCGCTCTACCACTGAGCTAAATCCCCAGCCCAGAAGTTTTTGTTAAGGATTGGCTAAAAAGCAGCATTGCTTCAAGTGAAACTACATTGTGTGTGTAAGTTTTTGTCACTTGGTAAGTAACATAAATGTTGAGTGGGTGGGCTGCAATGAAATGCCTGCTGACACAGCTCTAGTGTTACGATTTCCTTCATATTTCTTTCACACACACACTCACATTTGTGAATACAGGTTTTTAAAATATATTGAAGTTATACTATGGAGGATAAAAACCCAGATTTTCTCCAGGATCAGGGATTTTTATATTGTCAGGTACTTTCAAATATGTGCGTCAAATCCTGATAATCTATGATGTGCATCAAAACTGACTCACATTCAGAATTGGCTTAAAATTTATATATAAAAAGCAGAAAATAAAACATTGATTTACAATAGGCCGAATTAAGGTAGGTAGTAAATGTTTTGATATTTTCCCCCAATTTAAGCCTCAATCAATTGTATGCAAAGCTCTTCTCTCTTCCTATGATACCACTCTGACTGAGCAGTAGAAATTTGAAAACTTGAAATAGTCCCTAAGAAAATGTAAAATGGGAAAAGGCTGTCTTCAGGAACCCTCTACATTTCCCTCAAAGTTCCCATACACAATCTGGGTGCTCAGCCTTCAATTCCTTGGCTGCCATGCTATCCTGCCTTCCCAAAGATCCTGGTAACAGTTCAAATGGGATGGTGAACCTGGAATTATTTTTCCTACCTTGTTGGTGATTTTTCCCCTCCTGGAACTCTTGTTGAATTTATGTAATAGGGCTGCAGACATGTCCCTAGAGCAGGAACAAGGTGGAGGTGTGATGACCATGATCTTGAGGACCGTTCTGTCATTACGCACATCAAGGGTGACTCTTGTTGTTTCAACTACTTTTAGGATAGTTTCCCAGCAATGAATTGGAGAAATTTTTGACAACATGATTTAGTAACCAAAATGACTGGGTTATTTGGACATCAAAACTTTGAACTTATTAGGTTAGTAATTTTATAGATAGTATCAGATGAGCCCTGAGGCAACCATGCTAAATGCGTTCTCCCCGTGCAAACTCTTTTACACCTGATTGTGAATGGGTGGCCGGCACAGACGTGTCTTCTCCCTTTCTGAAGCTGCGAGTGTCTGGGATGCACTGACCCTTACTGATGGAGCAGACGGCTTGCAGCCTCAGATCACAGTGGGGTCCAAAGTGGATGGTGAGAGGAAATGCGATACTTAAAGGACTTTGGGAAGAATGACTAGACTCTGTTCATGTTTACACAGACTTGTAAGATGTATTTATGCAGAAATAGGGGTAAGTCTAAGTAATCAGTATGATTCCTGATGATTTAACTATCAATTATGAAATGATATCCTATACTATGAAATCTTTTGTTCTTTAAAAAAGCATTTATTCATTGAAAAAGTGCTGATCAGGAACTTAATTTGGCAAGGCACAATACCTTCTTTGGACTACAGTTGAATCAAGATATTCAAAACATTTAACTGATGAGAAGAATGAAGAAAAGTTAAAATCTTTTCTTTTGCTCTTTATTTATATTTTGGGTTTCTCATATAAGAGAAACCATGTGATATTTAAGCTTGTGTGTCTGATTGATTTCACTTAACATTATGGTCTCAAGGTTTATCCATTTTCCTACAAATGATCCCAGTTTATCTTTCTTTATAGCTGAATATTTCTCCATTGTTTGTAAATACCACATTTTCTTTATCTAGTCACCTGTTGATGGGTATACAGGCCACTTTCAAGATTTAGCTATTATGAATTGTCCTACTATAAACATGAGTATGCATGTATTATTGTAATATGATGATTTTAATTCTTTTGGGATGATACCTAAAAGGGGAATAGCTGGGTAGAATGGAATATCTAAATTTAGTTTTTTGAGGAACCTCCATATTGATTTCCACAGTGTCATATGTGAGAAATCTGAAATATTATATTAAATAAAGAACAAAATAAAGATAGATAATAGGAAGTAGGGAGATTTTTCTCAAAGGAGAAGGCAATCAACAGATGGAAGGAGGGTGGAGGGAAGAGAGAGGAAGAGGTGATGACAAAACAATTAAGATATGTATGTATATAATGTTTATACTCTTGGTGAGGATATTATGCACTATGAACTTCTACTAATAAAAAAAAAGAAAAAAGTTAAAATTCTGCCTGCTGGAGCGTATGTGAACAGATGTAGTATCTAATGTAAAATGTGATTTTACTCCAACTTCTTTCTTTTATAAGTTTAGGAGGAACCTTATCATTTAATCTTTTAACTAAACTCTGTGCATATCTCTATTTCCTTTCTCATATACTTTTTTCTTACTTCATGCAGGCATCACTTTCATTAATCTGCAAAGCAACTCAGATAACAATCACAAATACATACGCACCAAACACCAGCGCACCAGTATACAAAACAGATACTAACAGACGGGAAAAATCAAATGAGCACTAACACAGTTGTAATGGGGGACCTCAGTACTCCCCTGTCACAACGGGCAGATTAACTAGGACCTACTCTGGCCTTTTTCTATGAGGCTACTCTGAGCTCCAACCTATGCTCTTGCCTCTTTACTGAAGAAATCAGTAGTGCATGTGTCCCTTAGCTTGCAAGTATAACACACACACAAATACACACACACACAAATAATCTAATAATCAACCACCATTTCGTTTGTTGAGAAAATCAAGAGACTCACAAAATGCAGATCTAATTGGGAGTTAGGAGGTTTGTGCTGAAAATCTAGTTCCGTCTCACATGACCTTCACTGAGTCTGGCCAGCTCTCTGCCAAGATGAGTGATTTACTTGGTTGACTTTTCATTGATTTCATCTACTATTGTCATGTTAGGAAGCCACAGACTAACAGATACTAAGGAAATAACACTAAGTATTTTTATAGCTCAAAAATTTTCTGAAGTCATCTGAAAGGGGCTATATTTTCTACCAGTTTTTCTTTTGAAATAAATTCTATGATCACTTTGCATTAATACTCACCTCAAATAAGTACATAGTTTTGCTACTTTATTGACCCTAAATAAGCACTAGATGAGATTTTTACTTAAATCCAGAGACCTTCTTAAGAGATAGCAACTGTACCTTTATGATATAACAATATTTTGTTATTGATCATAACAAAAGGCATTTAAATCTCTGTAAGTCTTTGAATTACTGCATTTGGTGTTTCTCTAAAAATTTGTCTTCTGATGTAAAATGTCATTGTCAAGATTCAAAGTTATAATAAGATTGTGCACAAAGCACTCTAAATTACATTCCTCAGAATAACTGAAGAAAGAATTATTCAGTAACCATACAAAGTACTAATTACAATTTTTCAAAGAAAATCTTTCTTTTTTTCAAAACCTGTAAGTCTATTAATCCTAGAATTATGATTCATTCCAAAGATATTTTATCACAAGTTCAAAAATACAGTATAATGTTCTGTAATATAATTAGTAATCCAATAAAATATTTTGCTCTAAATTACTTAAAAAATGTACTCTGTGAGTAATAATATTCTTGAAATGAATTCTGGGACAATTCTTCAGATTCTTCTTTCAAAATAATTGCTTATAATTCTAAAAAATATACTGGAGATCAAAAGAGGCAGGCTTTATTTTCTTGACTTAGCCCACAGGCTAACGATAGTCCATAATGAAACTGCTAGATGTGGAGGAAGAAAATAATAAAGGATTAAATATAAATCTTCCAGAAATTCAGCTCAGTAAAACCCCCACACATTGTGCCTTTTAACTTCTCTTATACCACTATTAATAGAGAAGCATTAGAATTTGATTTTTTTTTTCTGGTCTCGTATCACTATCGTACTGCCAGTCTGAGTCCTCATGAGATAGATAAACATGTCTGTAAGCTTAAATGGCAAAGTCTCATCAACATCCAATGCTCTTAACTCAAAACCAGCAATCGATTAATGTTTTAGGGCTCCTTTATTTTTACAGTGGTTTATTTTCTCTATTCATCCTCTGAGCTCAATATGGGAAAGATATGAGTTTTCTTATCTGCAAATCGTTAAGGAAGGGAGAAATAAAACCCGTGTCATTCTGAGGAGAGGCAGTGGGTGTCATCTTGCATTCCTACCTACGGAGAATGTAGAGACAGTCATTTTCTTTCACTTCGTAGCACTAGAGAATTATCTGCTTTGTTTCACGAGGCATCACTACTTGTGTAAAAAAAAAGGATGCAATTTGAGAAATTTAGCATAAAGAGTGGTCAGCCTTTTCAGGTGACATTTTAGTGCCCATCTTGTAGACATTCCTTTTAATGCTGTCAATATTTACAATGGAACATCACAAGCATAATTTCACCTCTGGAAATCAATTTCATGTAAATGTCACTCTCTTGTAATTCTGGTGATGAAGGACCCTTCTCCAAAGTCTCTCTCCTTGTCTGTTATGCTGTTTTGCTCCACAGTTTATTGTCTGTGCCTTCAGCCGCAGAGATGCTTAGGAGAATGAGAAAAATGATCCAGCGTGCCAATTAGTCTCAGAAAACCTCTTCTCTGAGACTGCTTATAAATGTTGGAAATGACCATATTTAAGAAATTTCTAACATAGACTGAGTTTTCCATTGCTGACCTTCTATGTGTATGGAAAATTTACAGCTGTCAAGCTCATGTGACCTTACTGTTATGTCACACTATTTTGTTTCATTCTGCATCATACATATTCCAGTTCTATCAGGCCCTTTTCCTTACCCTAGGGTATATACTGTTTATCCTATTTTCTCATCCCTTCTTTTTTTTTTTTTTTGTTCTTCTCTGGTAAGTTTTCCTTTCTTAACAATTAACTTTCCTAAACATTAGCCTGTCATTCAATGGCCAGCTCTCTACTTTATTCTCCCTTGTACAAAACTTCCAAGATGATGCTTAAGGGAGTGACATGTTCATATCTAACAGAATGTGGGTGCATAGGTGGCCTGCAACAAATGTGAAATCCCAGAACTCTTACTATCTGTAAGGTGGAATCTGCGTATATGCTAATGAGCTTATGAAAGAGTGTTAGCTTTGAGTATCAACTGATAACTTCAGATATGGGAAAAGTACAAATTTCTTACTTTATAATCAGTGATTTTCACTTTCGAATCCCCATTTTGTTGCACCAACACAGAATTCCAGTGAGGTTTTAGGTTTTTAAGTACTTTTTCACAGTATTTTCCAAATTCCAAGAGATTTGATGCCAAAGCCATGGAGGAAAATTTGGC
The DNA here is from genome assembly GCA_004026905.1 of Hystrix cristata. Lineage (NCBI taxonomy): Eukaryota > Metazoa > Chordata > Mammalia > Rodentia > Hystricidae > Hystrix > Hystrix cristata. The sequence goes on along the minus strand of PVJO010019190.1, from coordinate 15,100 downwards.
AGGGGTTGGGACATACATACTCAGCATTCTATTTCAAAACATCAGTCCACTAAGATATTCACTGTTCCATCAAATTCTTGGCCATTCATTTACACAGGATGTTTTGAAGATGCACCTATGTCTTAGCAATATGGCTGTGTTACTGGCCAGAATTCCAGGAGGTCCCTAAAGAGGAAATGAGGACCTCAACTTGGCCTGCACACTAGGTTCTTGACTTACATAAAAGCAAAATTTCTGGACAAGTCAATGTGAGGGACAGGCAGGTTTATCAGACAAAGTTAGAAAGTAAGGGAGGGTAGAGACCTGGAGCTGGTGGTGCACACCTGTAATCCAAGCACTATTGGAGACAGACGTAAGAGCATCGCAAGTTTGAGCCCAGCCTGGACACCTAAGTAGCTTTCTGAGAACCTGTTTTAAAACTTAAAAAAAGAAGTTGTGCTGGGTATTTAGCCCAGTACAAAGGCACTGAGTTCATCCTCAGTGCCAGAGAGAGAGAGAGTGAGAGAGAGACAGAGACAGAGAGAGACAGAGAGAGACAGAGAGACAGAGAGACAGAAAGACAGAGACAGAGATGGGGGGAGAGAGATGGAGAGAGAAAGAATTGTTCCAGCAGCTTCAGTAGCTGGAGGGGGCACACTTGGATGCAGGAGTTCAGATTGGCAGGCTGGAAAAAGCACAAGGTCAGCTTTTAAAGAGTAGTTGAGATGGGCCAGAGTCCTTTTGGCTATTAAGTCAGTTCTGTTTCCAGAGCTCAGCAGGAATTCTCATGGCTCGAAGGACAATTAGATTCCCCTGAGATGATTGTCCTTGATCAGGAGGCAGCTGCCTGGACTCCCTCATGGGTAGTTGCTCCTGTTTGGTGGAAGTGATATCACCATAGGGTGCTCTGCAAGGCCACACTCTCCCTGGGACTCCAGATGATAACAGGTTTAGGATAGTGGCTGGTTAGTTCTGGGCATTGCTTCAGGGGGATTGGAACTGGACATTATGTATGCTAGTAATGGAATATCTCTGTAAATCCTAAAAACTACATTACTTTCATCTTGGTGTCTTCAATCTTAAAAGGAATGAGATAGACCAGGTAAATTTAGGGCCAATAAGCCTTGCGATACAGACTCTTTAAGAGATTAGCATGCCTACACATAGAACGGAACAGGGGTCTGATTCAAAATTTTAAGGTAATAGGGAGAGAAAAATTGAACATCTTTTTCTCCTTTCTACCTATCTTTGTTTCTTGTATGGTACCTCAGCTCTACTGCTCCCCTTGTCTTTATCTGGAAAAGGGTCTTGCTGTCTCCCTGGGTGTTGGTCTGGCAAGGAAGGCAAATTGCCTTGTTTCCTGATTCCACAGCCTTCTTGGCATTTTGCTACTTGTTTTTGCAGAGTGTAGCATCTTTTTCTCTGGGCTTTGTCAATATTTATGTGCCTGTTAGTTCTCTTCAGTCTTCTCCTTCCCCTCTTAGTCCTGGGGATTCTATTGCAGTCCGGACAGTTGAGAATTGGGGTTAATGAATGCTTGCTCTTATTTGTGACATTTTCTTATATTCACCTTTTCTCTTTATGAATATTTTGCCTTCTTTCCAGTAGTATCTCCTGAAAATCAAATGACTAAGAAGAAATCTATTTTTACTCTACTTAATGCCATTGGCTTTCTTTAAAAAGGTGAAAAATCACAAGCATTTAAACCTAGCTATATGTTTAAGTGTGGAAGGCATGTTTTGATAAAGGGAGAAAAGGTGGAAAATATGTATTAAAGCTCTTACAAAGACATCTTAAAATTTCTTTATGTGTACATTGAATACATTTTGATACATTCCTCTTCATTTCTTAATAACATCCAGTAAGTTCCTGAGGAGGAGTGGCAGGTGTAGTATTATTGGATCTCCTGTAATGTGCTGGACCGTGAAGCACACATGGTTAGAATTTGTTGAATTCTCCTGAACAATTGACTGATGGGTAAACATTTGTTCAATAATTGCAGGTGATGGCTAAACACTAGAATGCACACTTTATTCTAGGATTTATCTTGTAAGATGTTCTTTACCATAACAAAAGTTAAGTAGAACTAAGCAGCAAATCAAGTGTGCTAGAATTGTTTACTGTTTGAGGAAATTTATGTGCTTCTGAAACATGTATTCTGTTTGTCACATATAGTGAAATTGAGCTTATGAAACTTTATACACAGGCACTGTTTAACCAAGAAAATTTAGGGATCTTAATGGTAATGAAAGATAAAGATTTCAGTAGTTTCTCATTGTAATAAAGCAATAAAATGTACTTAGGTCTTATGTGTGAACATTGCAAGGACTTTTCAACACTTTGAATACAGGTATTAACAAATACTTCAAGAGAACTTTTCCTTCACTTTTCTTTCAGTTATAGAAGGAGATTTGCTGTACAAAATCACTTTGGAGATTTTGCTCCTCAAATTGTGAAATCAGATATATTCACACCTCAGATAATTAGGCAAAGTGGGAAAAGGTTTTTTAATCCCTTCAGCAAGTTTGAATTTTACTTTTTGGGTCAACCATGATGTAGTTATTTGACAGACTTTAATGAGAGATTGCCTCTGACATTAGCTAAAAATCACCCTTAATGTTCCTAATTACTTGACAATGAGCAGCAGCATGGTAACCTTTGCAAGTAGATATTTAATAAAGATGTTGGATTTTGATATGCTAACATATTTTTCATGGGGTTCTTTAATTATTCCAGCTGCTTATTTTAGTTATGTGAGCTTCACTATTAAGCAAAACCACGTGAATTTTTGATCCCCGCCCTGACCACTTAGATCATCTTTGTTCCATAGCCAGGGGGCACAGTGTGAAACGCTAGCAACCACCTCACAAAGTTCTGCCATCGGCAGTCAGCAGTTTACAGAAAGAGAACATGAATACTCCAAGCAAATCCCCCTTCGCGACAGCTGAAACAAGCTTACATCCAAGTGTAGAGGTGGTAGGCCATTAGGACCTTCCTACAGGGATGTTAATCTGTATTTATATTAAACGATTGGTAAGTGCATGCAGGCAATAGCTCAAAGACCTTAATATAGGACACCCTGTCATCTATACTATTTGCATTAAACCATGAATTTTCAAAAGTAGATGCTAAGAGGCTTAATGCTGCAGAGATGATCATGCCTAAGAGATATTCGTATCTGTACTATTCCCTTATGACCCATCTCATTTTATTTTGCATTTTGAGCATTTTACTGTCTTGGTGACTGGCTTCTGCAAGTATAAGTTTTCATGCATATATTTTCAATGATAAACCCAAAATTTTAATGTGTAATAATGTTAACACAGAGGAAAAAAATATGTATGAAAGGAAAAATATCGAAACACTTTCATGAACAGGTACAAATTTCAGAAAATAAATAAGAGTAAATATACAGATGCTTTATGGATCTTGTTCTGTTTAATTTCTATCCATGTGCCAGGAGTTCTGAGATGTTTAGGCAGCACAGCATAATTTTATGTCCTTAGGAATTCTGGCAAAATTTGTGAAGATAAATACAAGAATGATGTTTAGTTACTACATCTGTTGTAACAATGCCTACCCCTTTGTACTGCTCTTTAGACTGAATGAGATTTTATATGTGAAGTGTAGAGTCTGTAGTCTACACCTAACAGGTGGATCCTCCCAAATGTTTGGGCTTTTTCTTGCTTTCTTTTATTGTTTCATTTCCTAGGACAATATTACTTTCTCACTAGTTCACAGGACTGTTTCCTGCCAGTGCCATCCTTGCCTTGAGTACTTTTCTCCCTAGAAATAATTGTCTTTTCTTTAGCTCCTGTGAAAGGTGATAAATTTTGTAGTCAATCAGGAAGGAGGTTGGCCAGGAATAGCTTGATGTCCAAGTGTTGGTAGTTCATTGTGCCACAAAAGATAGCCTACCTCTTTCACCATTAACTCTCCAATTAGATATTCTAAACCATCCTCTTCACATTGTCTTATATTACGTCCATATTCCCTTTTATTCCTCACTTTGATTGTCTTAGAATGGAGAAGAGGCACACTGACTTTTCCTTTCTTTTTCTTCTTCCTCTCCTCTCCTTTCTTTTCCTTTCTCTCCTTCTCTCCATCCTTTCTTTCTTTCATTCTGCTATAGTTGCTTCTTTAATGTCCCCACAAAGATTCACATGCTGAACGCTTGGTCCCCAACTCTCGGGAGATGGTGGAATAGTTAAGAGTTGTGGTCTACTGGGAGGAAATTTGTTCATCGAGTGTGCCCTTGAAAGGGACATTAGAACCCCTGTCTCTTCTCCTTCTTTGCTTCCTGGCCACCACTGAGTGAACAGACCTCCTCTGCCATGTGCTCCCACCATAATGTACTGTAGTGCCACATGCCCAAGAACAGAGTCAAATGCCACAGGCTGAAACTCTTTGCACAGTGAACAAAATAAACCTTCCCTCCTTCAGCCGATTGTCTCAGGTACTTGTGTCCAGAGCTAGAAAGCTGATTAATGCTCTCTTTAATACAAGTTATACCTATCGATAATTACCACATTAGAAATTAAAACAAAAAATTGCAAATCATTTATTTCATTAAAATAAGCTCATTTTATGTTAATATAAACATGATTTTTAATGAAAAAATAACTTAAAAAACAATGGAAAGAATGACATTTTAAAAATCTAATGACTGGCTAAAAAAAGTCCATTGGACTCTCAGATCTGCTTCTGCTTTCACTTGCATTGCAATCTGTTATTTGGATGAAGTATATGAAGAAAATTTGGTCTTTCCTTTAAAAAAAGAAAACTATTTTAATGCCTTTCTAGATAATTATGGATATTCTTTGATATGGCATTGAAATTTGGCAAGTGATGGTTTCTTATAGATTAGTTGAAATGTGGAATCTAAAATGCTAACAATGAACTTTTCCTCTTCTGTTGTATGCTGATTCAGTATTGTACCTTGTACCTTGAGTGGGTTGTGTACCCAAGCATGATTTTATAGTACTATGTGTTAACCATTTCTTGTAAACGTTGACACATTTCATTACACAAAAAAGATATTAGTTAATCTTATCACTCCTATTCTCAGATGTCTTTAAGTATTAGAAAGCTGTCAGGCTCACAGAGTACATGCAAATTTTCCAAAATTTTAATATTCACTTGTAAGTGAAAGTTTTCTCATTGGAAACATATACTGTCAGTTGTTTTCCTTGATGTAAATGCCTTCATTCATTCATTTTATTGCCAAATGCCCAAATCTGAATAACCACAGAGCCTGTCAGTTGCTCTTTCAAGTAGAAATAATTTTACATGAAATAATCAACTAGAACAGCTCACAAATCAATCCTGCCAGTGCGTTTGCTTGAGACAGCCGCTGTACTTTGATAGACAGTGTAAACACTTTATAATGTTCTTTTCATTTTATCACACAAAATATCAAAAAGATACGTACTCAAGGATCAAGCTTTAATGAAATTAGTCATTACTGCTTGATCAAGGAAACGCTTAAGGGAAGCTAGCGTTTTTTCACATTTATTCATGTCTGCAATCATCTGGCAGGGAAGGCGACTGGCTTCGTTTTTGCTTGTGTTGCAGCTGTTTTCTACACTATTGCTTTTGTGCCATCAATGCATCATCTACACAATGAAAAACGCAATGACTTCTAGGTTCTATCAGAAAAATCATTGTTATCATATGACTCCCCAGAAAGTGTCTCTGGAAATGCTAGGCATCCATAGAAAAAACCGAGAGCCCAGGCTTTAGAGTCTTTCCGTTTCTCGGGCTGTTTTGCCAAAAGTGGGATCATGTTTCAGCTTGGTGTTTGTCTTCCAAAGTAACTTCAGATTATTGGACATTAAGTGCTCTTGGAGAAAGGAAAGGCAACCTTGGCCTCAACAGCAAGAAACATATGCTTGAATGGACTGGATCCTCCAATAATTTCAAGATTTGGATGGTGTCAAATCTGTGTGTGCAGTTATTAGTTTAAGTCTTCCAATACCATGCCATTCTCTGATTATTACTCAAACTAATTAGCAAACGCGGGGTGAGCAATGATTTCAGGTAGCGCCCTTGTGTGCTTTTCCTTCAGGATAGAAATTATGCTCCTGGGTGCAGTGGAGACTATGGAAACCACTGGTGAAATGTGGGGAGGATCTGACTTTCCTGCTTAATCCTGCAGAATGGGTTTCCCAGCAGAGTTCAGCCCTTTCTCATTCTCTTTCTCTCATTGTCTACCTAGAATCTCTCTATTCACTTTGGCTGTTGCTGGATATATACGTACTGAGAAAAGATTCACCTTTGTATTTTACATTTTTTTCAAACATAGTTAAAAATATTCCCTTTTAACAGAATTGTTGCCTCAGCTCCTAGAGATAATGACACCTGATGACAGGAGCTTGGTTCAGTAAGAAACCTCTCCAGCAGGTCACAGCTCAGCTCGGCATGCACACTGCCCCTGCCTATTGCCCAAACTCTCGGGGATCCCAGCTTAGGCTTCAACTCTCTGTCTGCAGATACAAAATGCCAGACAGGGAATACAGATCTGCCTTAGCTGCTGTGTTGCTAACAGGAAGCTGAATCAGATACATATCTAAACACTTACTGTTACCACTTTTAATCAAAAAACCAAAAATATTGCCCACAGCTACTTTTCTGTCTTTCAGAAAGAAGGAACTCATATATTCCTTTTCTCCATGCAGGAAGATCAGTGCTTTGAGACAGTATCAGCCTTGCATACTATTTTATTATGTGGGGGCAATGTTTCCCATCATTATTGGAGTCCAAATGGGATTTCGGTTCTTGTTGTCATAAACATCCATCAACAAAACAAAACAGCCAATAAACAAATTCACTGCAGCATTTCACATGTGCAAGATAATGAGTTGAGATGAGCTGGACTCTTATTCACAACTTCTATTTGAAACTATATACAGTTTCCTTTATTTCTTTCCTGTTCCTTGAAATCTTTTTTTTTTTTTTTTTTTTAATTTAGAAAAAGAGAGGAGATGACAGATAGCTACTCTGGATGAGTAGAGAACATTTGAAAGTGAAATACTCCAAAATCATAATTTTTGAGTCAGTCATAATTTAAAGACTGAAGCTTTTTGTCTGAGATGATAAACTCCGAGAAGATCTCTATTTATTTCATCAATATAGAGTAGAATAGAGACACGTACTGTAAGGCAATAACAGAGCCCTTTTTGATAGGTTTGCTTGATCCATGCCATACTCCAGTCAGAGCAAGTAGACCTCAAAGCTGTGGGGGAGACTTCTGTTCCAGACACTTGAGGTGTGGGGAGTCTTATACTATGGAGTAAGCAGGAGATGGTGTCTGGCTTCTGTGCATTCAACAAAGCCCAATCTCCTTACTTTAAGAGCTGTAATATTTTGAGAGCCCTATTCTCACACCTGCTTTAGTGGATACAAGAAAATTGAATTCCTGGACATTTAAGGGGGAAGCATTTCTAGTTTCGCAGATCTTCATTGCCTATGGAGGCTAGAGTCACAATGGCTCACTGCTACTCTAAATTCAAACAGGAAATGATTTTAGCAACATCACACAACTCAGTCGCCAGATAACCAACCACTTCCTTAGTAAGGAACCTGACTTCACTCTTGTCCCTTTTGGGGCTAAACAGTTTTGTATTTGTAGTTGTTTATGAGCATATCTGGGTGTATTAAATTTTCTCGATGGTCTCTGTTCTTTCTTGGAATTCCCCATGTCACTTTGGAAGTAATTCTGCACAGAATAAACACGTGGAGATTCAGCGCTCTTAGGTCATAAAGCCAATTACCATTTCAAGTGCATGTTTGTATTTGAATTGGCTTAGATCATTTTTAAAATTCAGATTTCTAGGACTGACCACAGATATTTTGATTGTGAAGGTCAGGGGTAGAATCCAAATCTGTATTTTTAATCAAGTGCCATTGATGCGTCTGATTCAAGGAGTCCATCGACTGCAATTAGAGAAATGTTTCTCTAGTAAATAAAGTGATGTCCTGCATAAACAGTCAGAGAATGAGAAGCCATTTCTCCCTACAGGAGAGAGCTAATTAGTTATAGCATGCATTCTGGGCCAGCATGTCCCAAAATCTGGTCCACAGCAAGCCTACTGGACAGCTCAGAATGGTCACAGATCCTACTCACTGCCAGAGTACGCTACCTCTCAGACATGACTCTCGGCTGTGCATCTGCGGTGGAAGTTCTCTGCTTCTCCTTCTGAAGGCTGGTGTTTCTTCTGCTGTTCAGAGGAGATTTATGACTTCGATGGCAAAACTTAACCCATTGCATTTGTTTTTCGGCATCCTGGTGCCCCTAGAACATACTTTTTCATAATTATACTCACTAAATGAGCAAGAATAGCAAAAACAATGACAGTGATTTCAATTTAGTGATTTATTTCTTTGATCAAAGACCCTGGGAAGTTTCTGGCAATGCCAAAAACCGTTTGGTCTGCCAGATGGAGTAGGAAGATTTGGAATTGCGACTATTCAATTGGAATTTGAAGGGAAACCTTAAAGAAAAGACTCCAGTGAAAATTCTTGCTACAGAACTCTCACCAAATATATTAAAAACATCAAAAAGAAAGTGTTTTCTCTTGTGATTTTCCTTTCACTGTTAACTGAACACTTGTAAAATTGATGATGATGTATTTTGCCAGTCACCTGGAATACTCCATACCACTGTAGAAAACAAAATGACTTTAATATTTTTGAAGCCTTTTTACTTTGTAAGATGTGTCTGGGGAGCTTATTAAGTTCATTAGAAAACCAGAAGAAATTTAAGAGTACTTCTAAGTGTCCTTTTTCTTTCTCAATCCACTTTTGCATTTTTAGATATGAGCATAAATAGATAAAAGGAGAGCTTAGCTGAAACAAATAAAAGTTGATATGTATTTTTGAGGAGCATGTGAGAAGGAAATGAGCCTGTTTATTAATTTTCCTGTAGCTGAGCCCATTCTTCCCTAGTGCCCATAATCAATTCTGACTTGCAACAGAAGAATCTTAATAAAAATATTTTCTATATTGAGGCACAGCCTCTTTCTTTGTATTGCTGCATATCCTTATTATCAGTGTTGTATCAGTGAAAAGGATAACTTATTTTGATGGGCAACAGTTGATAACAGTTATTGTATCCTACTCTGGGCAAAGCACACAGACAATTGTTCATTGAATTACCATAGCATCCTATGACATCAGCGCTAACAGTATGCTACATTATCATAATCAAAACTATTAAGAATGAGTAACTCCCTGGGACACTCAGTTCATTAAAGTTGACCCAGCCTGAGGAGGAAGAACCCCTGTCCCTTGCTGGGGCTGAGAGATGTTGGTGGAGGCAGGCTTGGGTCCCTGGGATTCCAGTAATGAATTCCAGAAATGTTTCTCATTAACGTGGAATAGAGGGATATGGTTTGTAAGAGATATGGCAAAAGGGAAGCTTTTCGTTTTCTTTTTCCTATTGGGATGTGGAGAGGATATATTTTTATTCAGAATCGAAGAAAATATGTAAAAGCTGTGAGTTTCTATGACCACAAGGTGCTGTGTCTGTTTCCTGAGCACCTGGTTTGCTCTTATTTAGCAAGCAAGTGTCCATTTCATATCTTTCCTGATTTCTACTAATAAAAAGAAACGAAGCATTTCCTGGTTGAAGATAAAATATTGTTTTGTGGTGATAAAATTAAGCCATAATCTTGGTGATGCAGCTGGGCCTTTGAAACCAAATTCTTGCCTGAGATTTCTGGCAAAGCCTCAAACTGGGTTCTGATTTTAGAACTTGTACCCTGAAACAGAAAGGCTGGGGAATGCGCTCAGCTGGCAGGGTCCCGTGATAGTTTCTGGGAGAGGAGGAGGAGGATATAGATGTCAGCAGGGAGATAAGTAACACTTACCCTTCAGAGTCACCTTATACTTGACCTGGAGGAGATGTTTCTCCCAGTTGAAGTTTAAATGAATACTTAGACATTTTGAAAGGCTTTCTTCCTTAAGGTTGCTTCCGGAGAATCAAAATCTTGTTAGCATTATTCTGGGCACAGATTCAAAGTGTGAAAGGCTAAAATATTGCCAACATGGTAATTTACACAATATAATAGCAGGGGAAAATAAATTATCCACAACTTACAGCAGTGCCCTGTGAGCAGAAAGCCTCTTGGAGCACACAAAAATTATACCTACAATATATCAGCAACATAAAGCCCTGGATTATAAGAATCAGATACAAGTTCTTGAAAAATTAGTGGAAATTCCATTTTGCCATCACTTTAGAAACTGAAAAGTAATAATAAATGGGTATAGCCAGCACTGAGGCATGCTTGATGGAATTACATATTCCATTTTATTTGTTATTTAGCATCTCATGTCCTCCAAGGGCTTTGCTCTTATGCTTCTAGTTAAGTATGGAAACTTGGTGTCGTTCCCATTTTGTCTACGAGTGAACTGGAAAGTGGGCTTCCTTCAAGGTCACCTCCCCTATCAGAGACAAAGCTGTAATAGGATTGGGAGCGATCAAATCTCTGTTTCCTGGGCCGTCAAGGACTGTGGCTCAGGCCACGTTTTCAGAGTCAGAGAAAGTCCAAGAATAAAGGCAGCTGTGTGTGCTGGAGATTCAGAGCGCCAGTGATCTTTTCATTGAAATCACTGCTCTTATCAACTTTTTGCTTTCTGAATCTACATAAAAGTTTCCCTTTGCTATGAGGCTTCTTGGTCATTGCTGTTGGGAACAGGATATTCCCTTGCTGTGATCTCTATTATGAGACCGTTTATGATGGTTTTACTTGAGAATACGGCTTGCAATGATTAAGCAATATGAACCCCAAGTGAATAATATATGAAAAGGACAATTACGTGGGATTTTAAAGTAGTATCTGGAGAACTAGAGGGATTGTTAAGAGTATAAAGGAAAGCAAAGGAAGAAGGACAAATTGAGAACATAGTGAATATGGGCAAATACAATATTTTGCACAGGGAAAATTTTACTGCTCATACGAGGTGGAATTCTAATTCCCTTTTCCCATGTCAAGCCATCAAATTCAACATTTATACTTTTCCTTTCTCTTTGTGTAACTTCTGCCTCTGTGTTAAATGAAAAATAACATGTGCCATCTATATTTCCTGTATCAAAAGGGCTTTGGCCAGAGAGGTGAACAAGTCTCTTTTTTCCCTTCCATTGGAGTTGCTACATTCCTGAATTCTCCCACTCCCAATTCTCCCTGGGTGTATCACAACTCCTGGGTTAGTAATTTTAAACAAAATTCCAATCATGGCCCAAACTTTTGATAACCTTTCCTTATCCCTTTTTCCAATCTAAAATCAACTAATTAAAGTTTAAATTCCCATATTTCTTCATGGTCTGGGATCAATTTGAATTTCTATGTTAAGCTCCTCTAAGCTTATTTTACAGTTTATGCTTGTAGTTATACCAAAGTAAATGATTAGTTGCTATCTGAGCATAACCTGATTTTTTTGTATCCACTTTGTTACTCATTCTTCTCTAGGGAATACATCCCGTTTCCCCCAACTGGCTCTACATCTGTTGACCTATTCCTTGTCCTTCAGGATCATGTTTAGTGGTACCTCTTGACTATCTTTCTGTTTCTGGTTTTAGTAAAGATTACTTTGTATTTATGATTGTTTATATGGCTCATCTTTCTTGCTTGATTACAAGGTTGTTAAGGCTGGAAACTATGTCTCAGCTACCTTTTTTCCCTTCCTGTCTTCTCAGCCCAATATAGACATAATTCTGCAAATGTAGAAATTCAATAAATCAATAATAAAGAAATTACTGACTGAGGGAACAGGTGACATAATAGTCCCAGACAAATAAATATAGGATAAGGTTTCTGTATTTTAAAAAAGTAAAATTTAGAAGAGATGTGTAGTTCATATTCTTTTTTTTTTTTTTTTAAAGAGAAGACAGTTTATTTAGAGGACAATTTATTTTAAAGTGGGGAAAAAGAGGGAAAGGGAGATGATAGCTACTCAATGAGCAGGGAGCATTCAAAAGCGAAATACTCCTAGTTCATATTCTCGAAACATGAAAGGTTATGTTTGTGTACCTTGTTATATGAGTTAACGTGTTCTCTAGAACAAAGGTACTACAAAGTGCAATCAGAAGAGGGGATCATTCTAGACTGACATCAATGACTTCTTAGAGGAATTGGCACTTGAGTTGAGTCAAATGCATGCACAGAAATAAGAAAAGTATAGAGAAAGCCAGTTACTTGACTGTAACTTTATGCGTTACTTTTTATTAGTAAGTGTGTATATACTAGTCCAAGCAATGGGAGGGTTGAGATTTGCAGCACAGAATCTTTTTCCTCCATATTTCTTTGGGATCCACATCTCCTGTAGTAGCGACCATTTGCCTGGCATATAGAATGTGCTACATAAATGTTGATAAATGTGAATGTATGCTGCCAGGCAAAATAATAAGCAAAGTAACAGAGACTGAAATTCATATGGGATGTTTAGGAAATGATGAGGAGAATATTTCTGTTGGTTTCCAAGATCCCTAATAAGGTGTACAATTTGATAAAATTGGAAAAGAAGGTTGCTAAATTATAAAACACATTCAGTGCTTTTCAAAGTTTGGTTTTTAAGTAGTAGCCCCAGATGGACTTTGAAATAGAAGGTGGCTTCCAATGTTTGTGTTTTGAAAAATAGTTCCTTAACTGCTGTGCATGTGAGAACATAGATTGTGGCATACACCTGGTTGGCTACCCTAGTATCTCTACTCTTCTACATTTTGGGGGAATTGTCCAGAAATTGTTTGATTGTCAGGAAGCCAGACTTGGAAGTAAGCATAGGACCTAGTTGTGGTGAAGAAGGTGTCAACTGAAAAGCTGGCAGTGGCCTCCTGAGGAAATGCTTCCTACCTGTCTCTACTTACTGCTGCATCCATCTTGGGACTGTAACTGTGTGACCAAGATCATTGTAGAGATGCTATTCTTTAATCACCTGTAATAAGAAAACTGGATTTTATGTATTATTAGTCATCTTTATGCTTTTCATTAAAAGACTTTCATATCTCTGTATCTTACTCCCCATACAATTAATAAAGATTTGATTGCAGCCAGGAGTATGCCTACACTGGAGGAAGGAGAATAAAAATCTTTGCCTTAAGGATACTGTAGTTTAAGGTCTTGATTTCACCGACAAGGACACGGAAGCCCGGCGAGGAGAGCTGACTTGCTCACAGTAATTGCAGCAGCAGGTTTCTGATCAGAACACCAGCTTCCTCACTACTCCATCAGGCCTCTTCCCCACTTCTTCCTGGGCCACTTGGTCTGCTGGACCCATAAATCTATAATAAATTTATCTTGAGAAATTCCTGCCCTGTTGTCTGCTTCTGAGAGTTTTAACTTTAGAGTTAGAATGAACAAAGTTTGAATCCTTGGCTTGAGTTTGAAGGGTTCTTGTGAATTAGGCACGTTATTTTTATTCTCTGTATGTCGTTTTCCTGACCTGCTAAATGGAAATTACTAAATGGGAATTAGCTTATAGGGCATTTGTAAAAAGGCGTAAGTGAATATATGTGAAGTGCTGAGCCCCACGCTTGGCACAGACTAAGTATTCGGTACATGTTAGCTACCCTTAGCATTCTTCCTGGAGTTTCAGAATGTTGGCCCCAGACAATGCATGTGGCATTTGCTCAGTACCATTCTAGTCACTAGGTAGATTGTAGATGAAATATGGCAGTAATTGAAAGTAAAACATAGCATCACTTTCCAGACATATGATGTATTGAGTTCCTTATTGGAAAGGCTGTGGGACATAGAGTCTGCAAAAATTCGGATGATACATGAAAAACCATAAGAAAAATTAAATAAAAAGACATTTGTAAAAATAGTATTTTGTCAAGGCCAATTAGATCAGAATCATAATTTTTGAATGCAATGTGATGAAGGCGTGGACAAAAGTTGTTAGTAGATGAAATGGAAAGAGCAGATATGAGCGGTGTGTTATGATGAAATGAATCACCAGACCCGGCAACATTCTTAGAAGTTGTGAGTAGATGTGAAGGTGAGAGAAGAAAGAAAATGTCAAGTTAGACCTCATTGTCAATTCTTCCTGCCTCTGTCAAAGATCATGAACTTTGCATGCTCTGGTGACGTGTCTCACATGTACTGACAGCTCAGGATTCCATCCACGGTTGTAACTGAACTTATAGGGCTGTTTTGGTGTCTTGCTAAAACAAGGAGCTGGTACATATGTCAAAGCATTTAAAAGTGAATTAGATCACTTCGTTTCGGAGGACCATTTGTGGAAAATTCTATGGTCACTTAAATTTTCCAAATGATCTTCATCAAGGAGGTTAAGCACTCTGAGTGGGATGTTAGCATTTCTATTGATTTTAAATAATGTACCAATAAATGGGCCTTTTCATGTATGTGCTGTGTTCGTTTCAGTTGATCTTGGTGGTTTCTCTTTACTTGGCAGTTAGTATGGCTTAGATTGATACTGCCCTCTCAAGCCCTCACACACTCAGAGGCAAGGCGTTCGCAACGTGATTGAACAATGAGGGTGCTAAACTAGATGTGCTTCTAGCTAAACGTGTTGTTTGGAGATGGGGTCTCGTCCTCAGAGGAGGGTTACTGAAGGCGTGACCTGCAAGGGTGGGTCTCTGTCCCTGGCTCCTCCCTTCAATTCCCGTTTCCTGGCTGCCCTGATTGAGCAACCAGGCCCTTCCGTCATGCCTGCCTGCCCTGGTGCCAGCCGACCAGGAGCTGTAACCTGGGGCCAAGGAACCTTTCTTTCATCCTTTAAGTTGCAAGTATTGGGTATTGTGCTTCAGTGATGAGAAAGTGTCTAAGACAACAATTTGCAGTGCTGTAGTTTTTCCTCCCTCAGAGCTTCACGTGCAGCACTCACACCGAATTTACTGTGTAATTTCTTTTAAAAGCCACGCCAGGCAGGCATGGTTGTGCATACTCTAATCCCAGGACTCCAGGAGGATGAGGCAAGATGGACCCCAGCCTGGGCAATTTGGTGACTTAGTAAAACCCTGTCTCAAAATAAAAAATAAAAAGCGCTGGAGATGTAGCTCAGTGCTGAGGCCCAGGATTGAATCCGCAGTACTGGAAAAAAAAAAAAAAAGCTACTCCTGAGAGGAAGTGGCCAGGTAATATTGGGGGGGGGGGTGCAG